>JAQZBX010020828.1:0-32716 GCA_029593785.1 Cabassous unicinctus | reverse complement strand
GTTCACTCCTGACAATGCTGCTTGTGAAGGAAAACCAGAAAACATCAAAACTGAGGATCAAAGATGTTAATGTACTTAACTAAGATTGCACAGCTAGACAGTGACAGAAATGGGATTATAAAACTAAGTCTCTCTGACCCCAGAACCTACAGGATATTTTGCTATTTTGCCTCTCATGAGATAATGTGGCTCAAATGCATATACAATGCACATCTCTAAATGTTTTTTAGCTTCTCAATTTTCTTTTTGAAGACCAATGAGCATGTGTACAGCCACTGCATACGTTTATTCAAGCACAGTCAATGCTTTATGAGGGACCCTAGCTCACTTGTTTTCAATTTGTCTTAGGTCATTCAGCTCTCAATGTTCCATATCAATCTAAAGTGACAAAAGTCTGACAATCTTTCTATTGGCCTCTAGAATGTGTTTCTGTATTTTGAGAACCAGAGCTTCTCAAGTTCCAGTAATTCACCCCAACTCAAATGTTTTAAATGAAGCCAGGATGCAAAGAAACTCAAGAAGAAGCAGAAAATTGCCCATGATTGCTTCAAACTCATCCCTGTTCACTCCATTCCAACAACAGCTGGACTGAACATAAAGCATCATCCCAAATTTAGTATAAAATCCATTTTAGGGAGCAGATGTGGCTCAAGCAGTCGGGCACCCACCTGCCACATGGGATGTCAGTTCCCAGTGCCAGATAAAGAAGACCAGCAGACACAACACGCTGATGCAACAAACTGATGCAACAAGCAGGCACAACGAGCAGGAAGTGGATGTGGCTCAAGCGACTGGGCACCCACCTCCCTCATGGGAGGCCCTGGGTTCAATTCCCGGTGCCTCCTAAAGAAGATGAGCAGACACAATGAGCAGACAACTAGCAGACACAGTGAGCAGACAGTGAGCAGACAAATGAGGGAACCATGGTGGGGGGATTAATTAAATTAAATTAAATTTAGAAAAAAAGAAAATTCATTTTATAGAATTTTTCATGTTACAATAATTCAAATGTATAACAATATGGCCTTATAATTTCCCCTTTGAAAAGTTTATACTATCCAAAAATTAAATCAAAATGTTTTTTTCCAAATCTTTGGTCTCTTTTTTTATTCAATGAAGCTAGCAGCTTGCATCCACTCATTGAAGTGGCAAATACACAATGGAAAATGAATCTAATTGCTCTTTATATATAGTATCCCAACACGAACTGCTTTTTCTAAGTCAGCTGAAAGCTGTTGGTGAGCACTCAAAGGCCAGCTGATTTCAAATTTCTTTATGAAAGTGACTGTCTTTTTAGGAGAAAGGTAACACTATGATCCCAAGAAAGTCTTAACTTATATTTAAATGTAACACTCTAAGAGATTATGAACTTTAAAACAGTAATATTACACAGCAATAAAAAGGAACAAACTGCCGATATATACAATTGCATGGAAGAATTTCACAGACACTATGCTGAATGTATATACAAAAATGTATATACTAGAGAGGGATTGTAGCTCAAGTGGTTGAGCACCTGCTTCCCATGTATGAGGTCCTGGGTTTGACCCCCAGTACTTCCTAAAAAAAAAAAGTATATACTATATGATCCCATTTATATGAACTTTAACACAGAACTCAGAGCAGTGGTTTACCTTAGGGTGGGAAGTGAGATATGTATTGACTGGGAGGAGACCCTACAGAACCTCCTGGGTGCTAGAAGTGGTCTATATTTTGATTTGGATAGTGGGTTATATATATTACCTATATATATGCACACAATATATATATATTAAAAACTTCATCAAGGAGTGTGCTTAACATCAGTACACTTTAAGTTCTTCATTCAGTGTATGTTATATTTATAGCTCAATAACAAAAAAGTTTAAAAAAAAAAAGTTTGGCCCAGCTATATATCTGAGAAAACGGTTAACAAGTTAAGTAGTAAACATTACTGAAAAACAGTAAACATTACTGTTTCCTGTGGTACATGGACATTTTTTTCTTTTTCTTTTATTTGAGCAGTTGTAGATTTACAGAAAAGTCCTACAGAAAATACACAGTTCATTCAAACTACCCACCCCACACAACAGTTTCCCCTACTGCTAACATTGTGCATTAGTGTGGTATCTTTTTTACAACTAATGAGCCAACATTATTATAATTATACTATTAACTATTGTCCGTAGTTTATATTAGGGTTCACTCTGTGTTTTACGGTTCTATATTTTTTTTAACTTTTATTCTGGTATCATATAACATATCTGCAGTTGTGAAATCAAAAAATTTTTGAAAATCAAAAGGTTTACAACTGACCAGAACTGACTTGAGGTTATTTAACAGCTTTATTTATTTCACATTCTACCTAGTGCAAATATTCATATGCCTTACTGTGAAAATGTTAAATAGTGTTGCCCGCAAAGTGGTGGTACCTAATATATAATATCTGTACCTTATTAACTTTCTAAAATAAAAAAAAAAAATTCTTAATTTCAAAACGCATCTGGCACCAGAGGTTTTAGATAAGAATGCTATTAAACTTTATATATTTGAAGGTATATTCCAAAATATTTAACTAGCACATCAAACCTGTGCTTTCACAGATATTTTGCTTAAGATGAAGCTACATTTCTTTAAGTAAACTGTGGGCTGACTTATCGAAATAAATAAATAATAAGGAGATTCTTAGCCCAAATTGGAAAATTGGTATGGGAATGACTGAAGTGTGGGAAACATCTTCCCAGCATGTTCAAAAAGATTTCAACATGTCCATACAGAAGGCCAGATTGCCTACAAGGCTGAGGGCAGTAGCTTTCTCGGCAACCCCCACCCCCAGCCCCCCACCACACCAGGCAGAACCTTGTGTATGGGAGCACTCAGCTAAGGTTTTCTGGGTTGAAATGGAACTCCCGCATCTCTCGTCCTTTGACTTGAGTTACACGCTATCCCTGTAAAGGGAAAATGAACATTTTTAAATAAAATTTAAGATTTCTGGGAAACAGCGCTTTTGTTCCTTTTAGTTGATTGTTAAACAATAGAACTACATCTTGGTTTTTCCCTTTAAACTTTAGGGCATGTCTTTATGAAAGCCCTCAAAGAGTCAAATAAATCACCAAATCCCACCTGTTTATTCTGGTGGGAAGAGAAATCTTATAACCAACAACATGAAATTCACCAATTACTCGGGATTTCTCTGGGAAGAGATTGACTCTTCTTGTGCTGATTCTGCATTGCACCATAACTTCTAAACTGCTGCTTTCGGATTTCTTCCCTTTAGTCCTTCATATTTTTCCCCAAGGAAAAGAACTCATTGTCTATATTCTACGAAAATATATTCACTCCGGAAGCACTGTAAGTGCTCTCGGCATGCTTCTGTGTATCAGTTTCGGCGCAGTCATAAATCAACAGTCTGTGGACGGAGGGAGGTGCTCAGCCCAAAAGCATGCCTTTGAAAGTGCGTAGCATCGCTCTCCTTGAGCAGCTGCAGCCTTTTATTAATGGCTCAGGAGTCTTTCACGCGTCCTTTTAAATCCAGTGCATTTGAAGTAATAAAACAGGGAGCAGTTTATAGGCAGGAAATATTAAAATATTTAATTGCTTTTTTTCCTTGGCACAAGGCAGACAGCCTCAAGCTTTCTATAACACATGAAAAAAGGACACCTGTCTAAGCTTGATGGACATGAAAGGGGGAATTGCTAAATTGGATACATCTGTGACCAAACCTCTGCTTTTAAATCCATATCAAGCCATTTTTAAAAATCCGTGTTCTAACCATTTCCCCCCAGTTACTTTCATTTTCTTCTTCCTTCTCCTCTTCTAGGTAACAACAAAACTCAGAATAAAGTGATAGTCATGCCCAAGATGAATCCCTAGCCAATCTCAAACAGAAACAGTGAACAACTTGAACCTGAAAAGTATACCCTTTGCCCAGTTCTTATAATCCAGCCCTTCAAACCCTTCTCACAAAAGTAGCTCAATGTTGGAGTACTAACTGAATCACTAAACCTTTTGGCAATTCTTCTACCCATATGGTAGAGTAAGACAGTCTGTGGTCAACTCATAGCTCTTCCAGTTGCTAGCTGAGTTACTTTAGACAGGCTACTTAGCTTCTCTGAGCTTCAATTTCCTCATCTGTAAAATGGGGGTAGACCCTCGAGTGTTAGCTGTGCTTTTGTTGTATTTAATTGTATTCAGTCTAAAAAGAAGTGTACATAAAGCAAGAGAAGATATGGTTAGCACTCTTCCATGAACATCTGATAGTAAAGAGCATCTTACTGATGTTTGTATTCATTTTCTATTGCTGCATAAAAAAAATTACCACAAACTTAATTGCTTAAACAGCACACATTTATTAGCTCAGCTGTGTCAGTCACAAGTCCAGCATGGTGTGCTTGTGTTCTCTGCTCAGCGTATTACAAGACTGAAATCAAGGTGTCAGCCAGGCTCAGTTCTTATCTAAAGACTCTGCAGAATGATCCACTTCCATGCTTACATGGTTGTTCGCAGAATTCATCTCCTTGTGGTTGTAGGACTTAGGTTTCCATTTCTTTGCTGACTGTCACTCAGGGACCTTTCTCAGCTCCGAGAGGCCACTCTCAGTCCCTTTCCATGAGAAACCCTCCATCTTCAAAGTCAACAACAGAGAATTTCCTTCATGTCAAAACCCTCTCCTGCTTCAATTCTCTCTGACTTCTTCTGCAAGCAGCCAGAGAATAATATTTGCTTTTAAAGAGGCCGTGTGCTTAGGTTAGGTCATCCCAAATAATCTCCCCATCTTAAGGTCAAATGATTAGTAACCTTAACCTCATCTGCAAAATATGTTTTGCCATATAGAGTAGCATAATCAAGTAACACCAGGGAGTGGAGATCATTGGGGCTATCTTAGAATTCTGACTACCACAAAATATTAATAATAGAGGCCGGAGTGAAAAGCCATGCAACATATTGTAAGGTGAAGCCAGGAAGGAATGGAGCAGCCTCCTAACCATTCTTACTGGCCTCTATCTTTGTCATCCTCAAATCCAACTTTCCTAGAGTTACCTACATTAGCTATCTAAAAGTAAACCTCATGATCTCCTCATCGCCTACTAGAATAAGTTTAAACCATTTACCTGATTCACAAGGTCTTCCATGAATTGGATGGTCTCTCAAAGTCACCTCTCAAGCCTCTTCCCAATTTCACCCAGAAACACCAGGCTGCTTATAGATTCCCTCAATTATCATGACATTTCTCACCTCTGTGTCTTTATACAAGCTGTGCCCTCCCCTGGAATGCGCTCTGCATTTTTACCACAGCTTTGCCTGAATAACTCCTAGTCATTCTTTAATTTTGCCTGTGTCAACTTATTTACTCATTCATTCATACAATAAATAAATGTCGAACACTCTCTCTATGTCAGAGATGAGAGTATTGTCGTGAAATAGACTCATGTAGTCTCTGCCCTCGTGCAGCATACACTGTGGTTGGGGCTATAGACAATTTAAAAAATGAGGACAGTCCAGTGATCATGACAATGACTGGAGAAGTTCTGGAGCCCCACAGGAGGCACTTAGCCTGAGTAGGAAGTTCTCTGAAGGAAGTGACATCCAAACCAATACCTAAGACATGAGTAGAAGTAAATAGGGGGAGGATGATTCAGACAAAAGGAATAGCATACAAACATCCATGTGTTAGAAAAAACACAGTTCCTTTGAGATACTGAAATAGCTCTGTCTGACTGGAGTATGCTGGGAGCAGTATAAGGTCTTTCTCTGGGGTAATGAGCCATTAAAAGTTTGTTAGCCTGGGTTTTAGAGAGCTCCCTCCCAGCTGGAGTGCAGATAGATTAGAGGAGGGACAGACAAGAGAGGAAATCAGCAGAGAGGCAGGGGCAGTAATCCAGATCAAAGGTGACATTGACTGGTTTCAGGCAACAGAGATGGAGGGAAATGGACAGATTTGAGAGAAGATGACACTGACAAGAAATTGATGATGAATCAGATATTGGGGGGTGAAGAAAAGTGAAGCCCGAGCTTCTGGTTTGGGCAACAGGGTGGATGCCAGCATCCATCACTGACAGTAAGAACATGGGTAAGTTTGTGGGGGAGGATAATTGTTGCCAAATGTTTTCTAGGATAACCAGTAATTTGAAGAGTCTATTTCAATTCTTCCAAGCCCACCTGCATGATTCAACCACATTAAGAAAAGAGGCCCGTGTGCTGAGTATGTGGACAAGAAAAGAAAATATAGAAATAACACCAGTCACTTGTTCCCCTAATTATCTACTGCTGGTCCAAGGGTAGAAGATTTTCATCATCTGGGATTTCTTACTCAGCATAGGCAAGGATGACAGGGAATGATGGTAATGACCATTCACATCTGCTGCTTCCTCTGATATTTGAACTCTTCCCCCAGATATCCGCATGGCTCCCTCTCTCCCCTTCTTCATTTAATTTCTACTTAAATGTTATCATATCTCCGAGAGGACTTGCTGATGACCCTTTGTAAAAGAACAAAATCCCCCATCCACACCCCAGCACTCCCTAGTCTGCTTTATTTTTCTCCAGAGCTCTTATCACCTGGCAGATTTTTATTGTCACTGCTGATTTCTATCTCTAACACAGTGTATAGTACACAGTGGGCACCAGTACATATTTTTGAATGAATGAATTTGTGCAGGAATGAAGGTCTGTTGCTTAGTAGATTGATCTTAGCTGGAGAAAATCAGGTGGGAATAATCAGGATAAAATGGTATTAAAATCATAGGAGTAGGACTGTAGCCTCAGGAAGAGAATATAGTTAGAAGAGGGCCCTGAGAAATGCCAGCATTTACCAACCTTTAAATGATGAGCTGTAGAGAAGAATCTGCAGAAGAGTAAGAAGGGGCAGTCAGGGAGACAGAAGGAAAACCAGGGGACTGAGGAGTCAGAGAAGCCAAGGGAGGAGAGCAGTCATGAAGAAGTTGTCACCAGAGACAAATGCAGCCAAGAAGACAAATGAGAAAAGGGCGGGAAAGTCTCCACTGGATGTCATCAGTGACTTGTATTGAAAGCAATTTGAAGGAGAAGTGACGATGAGGGCCAGACTTAGGAGTAAAAGGCAAGAGAGGACCATAAAAAGGAGTTGACAAGGAAGGTGAACCCAAGGACTGCAGGACCGGGGAGAGGTGTTTCTCTTAGGATGGTGGAAGCTTGAATGAATGTGAAGGTTGGTGGGAAAGGCACAGTAGAGAGGAAGAGGTTAAAGATAAGAGAGAGCAAAAAGATTATCTATGTCGGGAGATCTCTGAACTATGGGAAGGGAAGCTTCTTTTTCCGGAAATCTCCTGTGACTTCCCCTTAGCCCTTCTCCACTCCACCCTCCCAGCAGCCCAAATCAAATGTTCATAGGTCTATCATTGTGCTTATCCTGTGGAACTGTAATTCTGTTTATGTCACTGTCATGCCACTAGACTAAGAGTTTAATTAGGAAAGAGGCCACTTCTAATTCATCTTTTAATTCCCAAGAGCTAGAATAGAATCTGGTATATAATAGATACTCAATAAATATTTAATAAGTGAATGAATGAGAGATTGAATGAATGAACTGATAGACTAGAAAACATATGGACTGATGGACTCAACAAATAAATATTTAATACCTACTGTGTGCCAGATTCTGCTCTGAGCTCTGGCAATTGAGCAATAGAAAACAAAGCCCATGAACAAGTGAGTTGGAAAGAGGACACAAGAAGAAAGGGGGCGGGGGTGGGAAACAAGCTTCAGGAAAATGAAACATCATGAACCAGCACTTCATAAATTCAAGAATGTTTATACTTTACAAGGGACACCATGTCTCGTCACAGCCATTTATTTTTTCATTTGATGGGAGGACTTACCATTTATGAGGATTGATTATAGTCTTGCTTCCTCATTTCCTGTTTTTCTGATACTTGTAATCTATGAATCACTTGACTGAATTTGTATTTCTTCATAAGCTCTCTTGCCAACCCTTTACTAAATGAGAGTCAAAGACAGGCGCTCCCTCAGTAGGTTAAAATCTGATCGTGGCTTATTCCAATATGCTTTCCTAATCAGGACCACTGGCCATCATTTTTATATCCTCCTACAGGGATTATATGGAAAAGATGGGAACAGAGGCGGGGAAGCACCTATAAAGATGTTCCCAACCACTATAAGCAGGGCTTTCGGAGATATTGTTCAAACATTCCCATACAGGAGTACGTACAGTTGAGTCATTAGTGTGTATCCCAGGAACACCCTATGTCTCATAGACAGGAGTGATTTAGGCAACATCACATAACACCACAGTGATGCCAAGACTCTATTTTAGGTCACTTGTGCAAGTGATGGAAAAGTGAGCCAAACAAGCATATAAGGGAACACGGTAGTCACTGTGGAGCCTTTAAGAATCCACACCCTGAAGGATCTTCGATACCAGCTGCTGATCAAACACTTTACTTACTATGGTGATATTTTCAAGAGTAATTGAAACCTTTGATGGCTCTTTTGACTCTGAAATCCAGTTTCCAACCTTGGTTTGGCCCTTTACTCATGTCCAATTATGCTCTTCCCTAGATGATGTTATCCAATTGAACAATCACTTCTACATGGATTGCTCCCAATTCTTTGATCCTGAGCTTAGCCCTGCATTTCAATCTCCAGCCAGACATCTGGATGTCCCTCCAAAACCAAAAGTAAACATATTCAAAACCAAACTCATCCTCTTCCTCCACAAAACCAATTCATCTACCTAACTCCTGGCTTTTATTAATGGCACCACCATTCTAAAGGATAGAAACCCCAGGCATCTTTGACCCCTTTCTCTCTTTTCTTTCCCTCCCATCCCTTCTTAATTTCAATTGCTAAGCTCTCCAGGACCCATTTCCAATATGTCATACCCATCCATCCTTGTTAACATTCAATTCCTTCTTTTATTCCCACTATACTCTAATTCAGGCTTTTGTTTCTTCTCACTTGGACTATTGCACACACTATTACTGGCAAAAGAAAATTTCACAACCAGATAGATTTGTATTCAAATCCTCATTTCATCTTTCTATTTGTGTGACCCTCAGCAATTTTCCCAAGCCTTCTGGCTTCAATTTCTTCCATCAAATGATGGTTCATTTCGGATCATATAAGATAATGTATGTTAAAGTACCTAGCACATAATTGTGTTCAACTAATGTCACTTTGTTCCTCTCATTCTTATACCCCCATCTCAACCCTATGCCTTAACTTGTCTCCATTCCCCTTTAATTCAAAGCATTCTGATAATGTATTTTCTGTACTCATAAACCTCTAATGACTTCCATTTTTCTACAAAAATAAGACCTACATCTCCTTACTTGCCCTCGGCAATGTCAACCAAACTTCTTTCCTACCCTTCAACTCTCAAACTGGCCTGTTTAGACTTCCCCAAACACAGCTGTGTTTTCACCATGCTGATCTTTCCACCTATGTCTTTCCCACCAATCTCCACCAGTCAAAATTCTACTTTAAGAAGAAACTGAAACGCCATCCTTTCCACGAGTACTAATTATGATAATCCAGAATTCTTCTGCTTTTGAATCCATACTTCACTTTCTTAATGTCTATTATGGTATTTGTCATATTCTGCTTCATACTATGGTCATTTGTGTCCTTGTGTTCTTCCGAGTATAGAACTATGAAGTAACTTCTTCTTCATCTCTAAAGCCTAGTGCTTTTCATTTATTTGACATTCAAGAAATGAGCTGAATTGGTTTTAAGGAGATGTCACCGGAAGAGTGGCATTTATCAGAGTAGCATCTTCCTTTAGAATACACAAAGGCAGTAGTTATCTGTTTTAATCACTGAGGTCTCCTGAGCTCCTAGGACAGTGCTTAAAATACAGTGAGCCCTCAAAAAATATCTTCTGAATGATATTATAATCCAAGTTTACTCTTTGAGACAAGAAACATCCCTCATAATCCAGTTTTTAAAAGTTATGCCAATTAGTAACACCCCAGCTCTAGCACAGTCTCATCATCTCATAGCAGGGACAATATATCCTCTAACAGTGGCAGGAAATGGGCCCCAGTTGTTCACCCAGGAAGAGCACCCAAAGAAAGAGAGCCCTGAATGCATGCCCTCAGGTGACCTTGTGCAAAGAGGCTTCCCTGCAGCTACCTTATACCCTCTACTTGTCCAATATGCACCTCTCTGTCTGGCTTAGCTACCGGGCCAGCAATTTGGCAGGGGCATAAATTAAAACCCTGGAGAACAATCACAAGAACACTGGCCTTTGGAGTCAAGGCCAGTCAGCAATATGATTCAGGCACTGAGTGTCGCCTCACTTTGCTTCAGTCAGAATCCTGAGAGGAATCACTCACAAGCCCAGCCAGGGTCAGAAAAACACTGCTCAGATTTTGGTCAGAATCCGCAAGCAGGCCGCAAACCTTTAACCTGTGTCCGTAGAGCAGGCCTGTTCATTTCCAGTTATGGTAGACTAGGAGCGGAAAGGGAATGGAGAGAGCACAGGCTTTAGGTCAGATAGGCTGGTTCTGAATCCGGCTCTACCACAGACTAGCCGAGCAGCTGTGGGCACAGTCTTAACCTCCCAGGCTGCAGACCTCTTATCTCTAAAATAGGAACAATAATACCTATCTTACAGCATTGTTGTAAGAATTAATGATAATATACACAAAGCTTGAAACTATTGCTATTGATGTTATTACTATTGCTTGAATAGAGAATCAAAGGCAGTAATTGCAGAGATTGCCCCCAGCATTTCTGACACCATCCTAAGAATTCATCTTTACCAATTCTCTCCATTAAGGCTCATTTTGTCCCTTTTCTAAGACAAATAATCAAGTGTTGATCCTAAGCATTCTCCAATTCAACTGTCAACAAAATCTTTCAGCTGAATTTTCATAATTTAACCCCGGCTGAAAGTTCACTGGCTTGCCCGCATGTTCCCTCACCCCTTGAACCTCAAGACTCTTAACTAAGTTCCTGCACTGCGGCCGACAAGGACAGACCACCCCTCTTCCGAGCAGTTTGCCTGCCCTCCTCCCATATCCATTCATCAGCCCTACACAGACACACACTCCAGACTCCTTCAGGCATCTGGCCTGTCCTCAGCACCCACTCATCCCCTCACATCTACTCTCACCCACTTTCCCATGGCTGCCAGATCCCAGTGAGGCCAAAGAAGAGATTTTTTTTTCATAGCCACCACAATATGCCAAAAATGCCAACAAACTTGGCTATCAGAGTAACTACATGCTTGCTTAATATACCCTTTTTTTTTTTTTTGTACTTTAGATAAGTAAAGTTCCTGGTCTGATATCATCTGAAATATGTATTTCTAAGGCTTGCCTTGTGTCCTATATTTTATAGATTACACATTTCTTTTTTAAAGATTTATTTAAGATTCTCCCCCATTGTTTTGTGCTCGCTGTCTGCTCTCTGTGTGTTCTTCTATGTCTGCTTGTCTTCTCTTTAGGCGGCACCAGGAACCAATCTTGGGAACTTCTAGAGTGGGAGAGAGGCACTCAATCTCTTGCACCACCTCAACTCCCTTGTCTGCTACAGCTCTTATTGTCTCTTCTCTGTGTCTATCTTTGTTGCATCATCTTGCTGCACCAGCTCTCCGTGTGGGCCAGTATTCCTGTGCGAGACAGCATGCCACACAGGCCAGCACTCCACTCAGGCCAGCTCTCCACTCAGGCCAGCTCACCACACAGGCCAGCTTGCCTTTCACTCCGGTAATCGAACCCTGGACCTCCCATATGGTAGACAGGAGCCCAATCACTTGAGTCACATCCATTTCCCAGATTATACATTTGATATACATAAATCACACAGATTAAAAAATGTTATATCCTTCCCCTCCCCTAATAGGCCATCCTGGATGTTGTAGTCATTTGCCCAACTGTCTGATTCTCTTTTGAGCTCTCTATCTGATTTTTTGATACCTAAATGAACCACTGGTTCTGAAACATTCTCTTCACTGGTTTTGGAAGGCAGCACCTTAGCCATTCAATACTATGTCCTGAAGTCTAGTTGTGCTGATCTCTGGAGCCTAAAACTGAAATGGAAGAGTTGTCGGAGAATTGTCTTATCCACCATGTCCTACAATATCTACCTTAGTCCCTCATTCCCAACTTTCATAGAAGTTTCTAAAAGTCTCCCAGCTTAATTCAGTCATATCTTCTCCTCTGGCCAAAACCCTTCTGGTCCAGGTCCACATCATCTCTCATCTGTCTATCAAGACCGCCTCTTAACTCTTGTATCTACCTCCAGGCCAAACCCACACTAGCCCCATTCCCTCCAATATGCTCTTTTTAGCAAAATCATTTTTCCAAACAGCAAGTCTGCCTCAGCTATCCATTATTCACCAATACTTAATGACTCCCATTGCCACATAAAATGCAAACTATTAAGAGTAGCTCGTGAGGTACCCTGCCATCTCGTCCTTACCAACCGCATCCCTTGCTATGCTCTTGCTATATTCTAAGCTAACTATTGAACATACCATGCTGTTTCAAATCCTCATACCTCTTATCATGCTGCTTTCCTTGCCTGGAAAAAAAAGCATCCTTCCTTAGCTACCTTGCAAGCAAGGAAAGCTCTTAGTCTTCTTTCAAGAATCTGCTCAAGCCTGACATCATCTTCTTTCCATCCCCACTTTTCCTCATTCTTCTATTTAGGCTATTGTATCTATCACACTGAATGGCTTTTGCTTGTTTCTGCCTCAACTACTAGATTGCAAGCCCCTTGAAAGTAGGGACCACATCTCTTTTCCTTTGACTCCCTAGTGTCATCCAAAATGCCTATCACATAGTAGGAGTTTGTAAACACTGATTGCAATGGCCTTGCCTGATGCCTTATGGGAGTCTTCTGACAAGAACCAATCCTAAAACTACATCTGCTTGAAAAGACCAATATTGAAAGATTTCTTCATACATTAATTTGTTGGGGTATGGTTTCCTATTCTAAGAACCCCTAAAATATCTTTTTTAAAATAATTTTTTCTTAGAAAGTCATCTCATTTTGCCAGTTCAAACAAACTTGGAAACTCTGGCGTTTGTTTTGAAACTGAAAAGTGCCTTAAGAGGCACTTTGTCAATTTGGACAGGGTTGAGAAGAGACCCACAGAGATGATTAAAGGCTGGAAAATAGACTAAGAGAACTGGAAGGAAAGGCTAAAGGCAATTTAGTAATCGACGTCAAGCATGTGAAAGGTTGTTATTACTAAGGAGGGTGATGAGCCCATGATGTCTATACCCTCTAAGGGGAGAACAACAGGAAATGAGGCAAGCTGCAGCAGAGAAGACTTGAGTTAGACAGAGAGGAACCTTCCTGGTCAAAAACATTGCTAAACACCCAAGAGTTAGACAAGAATGATCCGTTAGTCTATTCTTCTCTGAAGGTATATAAACAAAGGAAAGTTTTCCAACTGCTTGGAATATTCTACATGCAACACTGCCTAAATAGGGGGATGGAATTTTACATTTCTCAGGGCCAGTGTCCAGATGGCACATAGATTTTTGGCAACCAAGGTACAAATGAACAACAGAGTCCTTACAACCCTACAATTTTGGTCAAAGTATCTCAGAGGAACTGAAGTCAACCGTCATACTTTTTCACTGAACATTTACTAAGCCCCTTCTCAACTTCAGGGTCCGTGTTAGGAATCATCACAATGATAAGGCATAGTTTATCCTATTAGAGGAAAGAGGTGATTATCTTACATCCCTTATAGGACCGTCAGGCCTCAGTTCTCAGCATTCTGTCTGGCTCACACATGCATGTGCACACTTGTACCTACACTACAAGCAGTCACCAAGACTATTTGCATTTCCTCTGAGTGACACCCACCCCCAACCACCAAGGCTTTGCATATGTTATTTCCTCTACCTCAAATGCCCTTCCCCACTTCCTCACTTAGAAATCCTTTCTTGTTTTTAAAGACCTAGCTCAAATGTTTCCTCCTCATAGTTGCCTGTTGTCACAGCTACTAATCCCTTCGATCCCCGTCTAGATTATTATTGTGTTTCACAATTACTAGTTCCAAGAATTAGAAATTGAAATTAAAGTTACTTGAATAAAAGAGAATTTTTTAGAAGAGCATCAGGATCTCAAAGGTACCTGAGGAACAGGCTCAGAAATGCCCGGGATCCAAGGGAGTTCAAGAAAGCCAAGAAGCAGAGGGCACAATTGCCTCATACCCAGAAGAGAAGGAGAAGGATGTTTCTGCCTCACTTAAAGTTATTAATGCCCTGAATCTATTCCCTCCATCCTAGTGTCAAAGTCCTAGCAGATGGTCTAACTGATCAAGTCTAGGTCCCTTGCCCAGCCTGTGGCTGTACTAGGATGAAGAGAGGAGTTACTCCCTTGCAGTTTCCCTAGTAGGACTGGTCAACAGAAATTATCCTCCCACCAAGACTCACACCATGGAGGAGGTAATTCATTCCCAAAAGAAACTGGAAAATGATGAAAGAGAAAATGTGTGCTACATGGTTTTTTCTTGTGCTCATCACATTGTGGTGTAATCTTTAGTTTTCTTGTCTGTGTTCAGGCAAGACTGTGTGCTCCCTGAGGGCAGGAATTGTGCTTTTCATCCCTGTCTCAGATACTGTTGGGCAGAGTCGATGATCAATAACCTCTTACAGACAAGGCTCCTGATCAATATTTGCTAAATGCAAGACAAAAAGCCAAGACAGTATTTACTCCTGTGCCTGCTGACTCTCAGCTCAGTGCTTTTTCTCCTGCATCACAGGGCTAGTGCAGTAAGCTTTACTCCAGCCCCCCCATTTCTCAACCTAAGGAATAGAGCTGTTATCGATTTTCTTAATAAATTGAGATTGACCCTTCCCTACCTGCTTCCCCCTTCCCCCACCACCCCCATAAGAGTATAGCAAGTCATGGTTAAGTCTGGGGAAAAAAAAGTCTTGAAATATTCATGGAATTGTAGCCCATGCAATGTGCAAATGCAGTGTTTAGGCATCCACTTATTTTGAGTCACATTACAGCAACCATCAAACTTCTCAGATAATGCTAACCACAGATTTTTATTTTTGTCTAGTTAATGACTGTAAGAAAGGAAAGTAATAAGAAAAATAATATCAGAAGGTTGGAAATAAACTCTGAAAAAAAAAAATAACTAAATATAGTAACAGGACACGAGTGTATCCAAAGTCACCACCAAGCAGGTAAATGTGACTGGCTTCGGAAGTCCATTTTAATACCACCAGTGTTCTCTTGAGAGCATCTATGGCCATTCAAGTCTGTGACTTTGCATGATTTGTTTAATCCAATTTCAATTTCGTTCTGAATTAAATCATACTTGGCCCTGCAGTGAGATTTGCTTTCATTGAGATAAATAAATGCACACCTTGTTCAAAAGAAAAAAGAGAGTCTTTGGGAATTCATTGGCAGGATTTCAAAAGTTCAGGATTTAGATTTTATAGATGACTAAGTTGATCTTCAAAAGCTTTGAGGACACATTGTTATGGACATTGAGAACAGTCACCGGGAGTTTGGCAATAAATTAACAAGGCATTTCTGCCTCCTGTGATATCTATCGCCTAGGTTTTAAGTCATCAATATTATGCCAAAGAAAAAATTAACTTCAGTCTCTAAATTTATATATCTATATCTATATAGAATAGACCCAGAGACCCATCTCTGGGTCCTCCTTCAATAGGTATTTTGCACAAAACTTAAATATTGTCCACTTTTTTCTATGTCACTAAAAATAGCAGGTCATATAACAAGAAGTCTACATATTCAATTAGCTGCATTACAATCAGGTGTCTGGGGAAAGAATGTTTGGCAAAATTAAACAGTAAGATATTAGCAAGAGTATTATAGAAGATTCTCTCCTATTTGGAAGGGCTCGTCAATTTAGGTACATTTTACATTCAAACGATATCAAACTTGTACATGGTAGTAATTTGTGCGTGTTTACACACCAAGATCACCCCTCCTTCCATCTCATAGGATTACACTTAAAAATCGTTGAAAAGTCAGAAGGGTTAGGATTCATTGATCCCAGCCTTGATTTACAGGTTAACTGACCTCTGGAAATAAAGGAATTGGAAGAAACTCTCTGCTACTTTGAAAGTATTTTGAAGCTGCTTTTGTGGATGGGCATCTGAGATGGTGGACCAGTTTGGCAAAGCTGAATTGTTTTTACTGCAGCTGTGAGTTACCTGTGGTTTCAATGGACTACTGTGTATGCTTTGTTTATTTTATCTCTTCTTCCTGTTGGAAAAAACAGCTGGAGAGCAGACATCCTGCTGTTCTGAGCCTCGGGCCTTGGAATATTAACAGGAAGCCACAGTAAGCATCTTCATTACCTCACCTGTGGCATAAATGGCAGAGAGAATGGAGCCCATCAGGAAGAACTGATTTAAAACAGAATGAAGCAGTTTGTGGGCCATATGTCTGAACATCCAAGTAACTGCCACTGGCCTAATAAATTGGCTTCCTTCATGCAGGGTTTAACCAAAGGCAGGAGAGAAAATCAGTTTCCTATACAAAGGGGTAAAGGCAAGCCTCAATAGCCTGTGGGAATACAGTAAATGGGATAAAATATTTGGTGCATTAGACCAAGAAGTTGTATCACATAATTTATATCAGTTGCTTTAGGTTTTAACAAAACATGTGGGAGTAGATGGTAGGGGTATGTGGGAGGGGAGAAGCTAATAGCTTCACAAGATACTTTCATGTGTTTTCCATCTTGCATAATTACTCATCCTAAGGCAAGAGGAATATTGCATAAACATCATTTTAAATATTTTCCCAGTTTTTTTTTTTTTTGGCGGGGAATGGGAGAGAAGAAGGGGAAGTGAGTATAAAGCATCAATGTCCCTGTTCTCCAGACAAAGATATAGGGCCAGAGAGATTATTTGACTTAGTCTGAGGCTCTTTATTAACATTTACATTATAATGGGTCAGAAATATTCCTGGAAGGGGAATTCCCTAGTGCAGATCCATCTTCCCTCTGTAGATTGAGGCTATGGGAAAAAAATAATTTTATTCTGGAAAAAGCATTTACCCTATAAATGTAAAAATGAGCTACTGAACAGAAGGACAAAAGAAGGAATAATAATCTTAAAATTCATTATTAACATACACTTGAATTCTCATTCTACCATACCTAGTAAACACCTACATACCCACAGGGCACTAAATTTCTTACAGCCTTCCATCCATTCTGTCTATCAACTTTGCTAGTGCACTTAAGAACACAAAATGCAGAAGCACAAATACAGACATATTTCTTCCTTGCAGTCCTCAAGGATAGTGAATCTAGAAATCCATCATACTATGCAATCACCATGAGTCCATGAATTAGATCTGGGTTCAAATCCCAGCTATCCTACTTTTAGTTACATGAACTTGGGTAAGTTTCTATATGTTTCTGAATATAAGGCAGCCCTCCATTTTCCTAAGGAGGAGATTTTAAAAAAATCTTTTCTACCAACTGGAATTATATAAACTTTTAGGAATATTGATGAAATAATCAAAGGTCTACCTATAATACTTAATTTATTAATTTAGTCCCATATAAATATTTGAAATCATGTGAAATCTCAATTTGGAAATATTTTTTCATTCTCACATTTTATGAAACCATTTTCTTCAAATTCTTAATACGCATCCTTGACATCCGTGTCAACTGACGTAGTCTTACAGTTGCATCATTTTCATTTCCGAATGGGTTGTTTGATGTTGTCATCAAAAATTTTACCCCAAACCACAAATGTCCATTCACATCACATGAAGACAATTGCTTTTTTCCTTCATCCTGTAGGTGAATATTTGTGCTGTTGTGTTCACTTAAAGTAATATAATCACTGATGTATTGCTTTCAAAAGACCTCTTTTTAAAGGCTGTTTATGATGACATCTGTCTTAGGTTCCTAGGGCTGTCCTAAAAGAGTACCACAAAATAAGTGGCTTAAAACAACAAAAAACTTACTATTTCACAGTTCTGTGGGTTAGAAGTCTGAATTCAAGGTGTCAGCACAGTCTCTCAAGTCTGTACGGAGGAATCTGTTCCTGCCTCTCTCCTGGCTCCTGCCAGTGGCTTGCCAGCAATTCCTGGTGTTCTCTCCATCAGTCGTCACGTGGTGTTCTCCCCTGTGTTTCGCTCTCCCTCCTCTTACCTTTTTATAAGGACACCAGTCATTTTGGATTAAGGGCCCTCCCTACTCTGGTATGACCTCATTTTAATTTATCTAATTCCACCTGCAATGACCCTATTTCCAAATAAGGTCACATTCTGCGGTACTGGGGGTTAGGACTTCAACATATCTTTTTTGAGAGCATACAGCTCAAACCACAGCAACATCCAGCTTTTGCAATTGTGAGGTCAACTCCCTCAAGAATAATGAACAAATCTCTGTCAATTTTCTTTTCTCCTTTTTTAGAGACTCGGCCAGTTGACTTCTGTAAGCATCCGAGCCCAGCAATTTCTGAGACTATCTCAGGCTAACTTTAGAAATTGAACAAGTGTCCCATAATTTGAGAGATTTTATAAAGATCGAACTATAAAGTGTTCTGAGAGATGGGTTTGGAAACAACCTCATTTTATATTTTAGCGCATACGGTACATAATCTCTCTAAGGTTCTTTTCCTCCACTGTAGAACAGAGCTAACAAGAGGCCTTTGTTTACAGAGTGTTGATGAGGATTAGATGAGATGATGCACTAGTGTGGAGTTCCACAAGCAAAAAATGAAAAAACTGAAGAAATGTGTCCAAGAAAACCCACAAAGATCCAAGATGAGGCACATGAGGACAGGTTAAAGGAATGTGGATTATTATTCCAAAGAGAAAAAATGAGTAATGTAACAACTTAGATTCTAAAAGAGAAAGGGCTCTTAAACAAAGAATAATAAGTATCTCAGTTCTTCCTCACTCAGTAAGATGGTCACGGTATGGATCCAAATTATAACATAAAGGACTTATGTCATATAGAAGGAAGAATTTCTATTCAGTGAAGGTTGTAAAAAATTGAATCACTTTCTGATAGAGGCTGTGAAGGACTTTAAAAAACAGGGATATTTATGGTATGGTTCTATCTAAAGACAGTGTTATTGATGGGATGATTTTTCAAGGACTCAGTTATCCCAGTGCTTTTAAACATCAGGATGAACAACTACATGAAATTAAAGCATAGAGATGTAACATGGCTATTAGAGCATATAAGCCTGGGCAGGAGTGGGGGCTAAGAAATGGTACATTTTTCTGAATACCTTGGGTTGCCACAAAAGTCATGTTCAGGTCCTAACTCTTATCCTGTGGGTATGAACACTTTTGTAAATAGGACCTCTGAAGAAGTTATTATTAGTTAAGATGTATTAGTCAGCCAAAGGGGTGCTGATGCAAAGTACCAGAAATCTGTGGGCTTTTATAAAGGGTATTTATTTGAGGTAAAAGCTTACAGTTACAAGGTCCTAAAGAGTCTAACTCAAGTTTGCTTTCTCACCAAAGTCAGCTGCCACGTGTTAAAGCAAGATGGCGGATGATCTCTGCCTGGTCTCTCAGGGCTTCCTATATCAGTTTCTGGCATTGGGCTCATTTCCTTCTGGGCCTTCTCAGCTGCTCAGCTGCTCTCTTCTCTTCAACTACAAACTATTAGGCTAATGGCTCATCTCTCCCCAGGGCTTTAGCTGCTTGAGCCGTCTACTTTCTGTTGCATGGCAGGACCAAAATGACCAAGTTTTCTCCTCTTCCATTGTCTTCTTGAGTGAGTACCTGTTTATATCAGCCCAAAGGGGGCAGAGACTCAACCCAAGCTACACCTTAATGACTAAAGTGTAGCCCAATCAGAAGCCCTAAATTGATTTTATCAAATAAACTTAAACAGAGACCCCTCACTGACTCTAATACAATCAAAGGGTATCACACCCAGAGGAACAAACCAGTTTACAAACATAATCTTTTTCTTTTTGCAGGATTCACAAAAATATTCTCAAAAGGCCACATAAGGTATGTCCAAACTGAATGAGGGTGGGCGTTAATCTAATATGGCTGTAGTCCTTAAAAGCAAATGAAATTGGACGTAGAAGAGAAAGTCACAGGGAGGAGTCAGAAGCCAGAACTCAACAGAATCTGGAAGAGATAGTAGAGGACATCACCAGAAAGCCAAGGAACACAAGGATTGCCAGCCAGCTGGAATACTTCTGACCCTGGGAGGAAGCAAGCCTTCTAGCCTCTAAAACTGCAAGGCAATGAATTCCCACTGTTTAGGTCAACTTATTGTGTGGGTATTTGTCATGGAAGCCTGGAAACTATGACTGTATCAAGCACATTACTTTTTTATTGTCCTTAATCAGAGGATTTGCTTCCTTCCATTGACTGCCACTACTGTTAGAAAAAACATAAACCTTAGAACTATACAGACCTGGATTCAAATCCCAGCTTTTCTTCTTACTGGAATCTTGAACAGACTTCTTAAACCCTCAAAGAGTATGTTCCATCATTTGGAAATAGGGCATAAAAACATCAACATTACAGGGCTGTGGTAGGAAGTAAATGAGAATGTTTATGAGAGGGCTATGCTCAGTATCTGGCACACTGAAGATACTGTAAATATTGATTCTCTTCAGTTTTCAGTAGGTAAGTCATCACACTGCATCATCAATCAGAACCCTTACAACTGGAGATGGTTCATCCTCAATGTGTATCAAAGCTACATTGTGGCCTGGTTTATTTTCAGGTAACCAATTCTCAGAAGACAGAAATGAACAGACATGAACAAACTTCTGCTGGGTCTGTGTAGGTCATATAAAGTTTCCCATTCAGCAGGTGTGCTAAGAAGGGTACTAGTACTTACCCATCCCCTTGAAAGGAACTTCATTCTTGCTCATGGGACTTTCTTATAGTCCCTACAAATTTCTCCTAGCCTTTTCCTCACCCAGATATGAATAGTTTGGAATGATTTCAAACACTCAAGCAAGGTATATTAATTAGGATAAGACTTAGCTGTCATAATAAAAAAACCCAAAAATATAGTGACATAAGCAAGACAGAAATTATTTCCTTCTTACATAACAGTTCAGAAGTAAGTGGTACAGGGCTGGTAGGACAGCATTGCCATCCTCAAGTCATGGCACTCATCTCTTGGTTCTAGGCAACTCCCATCCAGAAAGAAGGGGACAGTCAGGAGAGCACACCCACATACCTTTCTAGGTGCACAACCCACAAGAGTCACACATACTCCAATTTACAACCCATTGGCCAAATGTAGTCACATGGCTAAAAGGGACACTGAGAAATGCAGTCTCATGCTGGAAAGTCATGTGCCCAGTAAAAGCTCAAGAAGAGGGGCTAATGAACATGGTGGAGGGGAGAAAATTAGCAACGTCTGCCTCACAAAATTAAGGTTGGAAAATTGTCTGGACATTTTAACTCTTTATAAAAAGGCCATCTAGATTTTGGAAAGTACAGAAAATACCTCTTTTAACCTGAAATGTGATATGATAGTTATGGATAAAATATGATGAATAAAGACCCTGGCAACATAAATTAAGGCAGTAAGTACAAACCTTCTCGTTTATATAACAGAAACTTGAGTCATCAAGTTTTCCTGAGGCCAAGCTACATCTGGGAAAATCTGAATATGCTGACCCAGAAAAGAGTTGGAGTAGAGCTGCCTTGGAACAATGACAGCACTTAGCTTCAATCTTTTAAAAATTCAAAAGTTATGGGGAGGGCCCCCTGAACAAGCCTGAGCTAGCCTGGAGAACTCCACAAGAAGAAAGAGTCCCACTCTGACGCAGAGTTTATGGCTTATGAAACACCAGGTCAGATGAAGGGACAACACTCCCATTTGATGGTGAGAAAAAAATCTCTGGGGCCAAAGAATGGTAATTCCTATTTTCGGTCAAGAATGGGTTTACCAGATGCCATTTTGCAAAGACTTATGGAAATCTTTTCTGACCTATTTGGGAGATTTCGATGTGTTATTTAGTTGTCTGAAATTCACATTTATTTTACTCCTGCAGGAAAACCAGAATATTTTACCACTAAGTACTTATTCGTTAACTTAAAAGAGTTTGTCTTAATCTCATGATTGCATTCATTAACAATTGGTTCTTTTCTCTGACTATCCTTCTGGAAAGAATCCCCACACTTTGCAAAATAGACTTTTCCCCATTCTTTCCAACAAGAACAAGAGGACACATAGGAATTTTTTAGATCCTATAAGAGAAAAAGAAAATCATCAAAACATGAGCAAACTAAAGAATCAACCCAATTCCTTGTTTAAAATCAATATAACTAAGAAGTATATTTCTTGAGCTTCTCAACAGAGGAACTGGGGAAATTTGCCATGAAATTAAAATAAACAAATAACTGCCAATTTTGAAAATGCTTAGGGAAAAAAAGCACAAAACAAAAACTTCATGGTCTGATGGAGCAAATCCTGGACTAAGAAGACAGAAAAATTTAGTTCTGGTCCCACATCAGCCAGTAGCTAACTATGTGGGCTTGGGCAAATCCCCTAAGGTCTCTGGACTTCAAGCTTCTCATTTGTAAAATTGGGAGGTTAAAAGGTATTATTTCTAAGGACTTTTCTAATTTTATAGTCCACGAGTTTAGGAAACTGCTGGCTACTGAATTTTTTTTTAAATTCTAATATCACAAATGTCACAGAATCATTTTAATTTTTTCCCTACTTCACACACAAATTGAGTAAATGATAAATGTTCCCCAACAATTAGGGGGAAATCCAGATTCTGAAGACATCTTTGAGAGTTAAAATTTGTAAAGGAAGAACTAAATACCCTTACAAAGAGCTCTCTGTCTGGACTTTACAGATGCATATGTCACTTTATTGATTCTTTGTGCCGGAAGGGTATTTGGATAATGTGGCTGGTCCCTCCAAACTTGGATTGTTTATGATTCATATCCTGCTGCCAGTAAAATGTTTATAGCAGGTAATCTCCACATTAACATTAGTTTCAAAGGATTAAATCTAATTATGGCATTGATTTTGGATTACACTTATGCTAATTTAAATTTGGCCCAGAATGATATTATAGTGAACCCTAGTCTCCAATCACATCTCCCCCACCATCAACCCATCCATTTCCCACAGAGCCATGAGAGCTCTTCCAAAAACGTAGGGCATAAAATGCTTCAGCAACTCCACAAGTTCTACTTCATGCCATATTTTTCTCTTCCATGGCTTTGCAAGTACTACACCCAATACCTGGAGTGGACCCATGCATCCTTTTATCTATATGGAAATGTTAGTACAAATTCTCAAAAGACCGTCTCGATAGGGAGATGCTGTCCCAGGGGCTAGACTCGGGAAGTGGAAGGAACTTTTGTGCAAAGAATAAGGTGCTGTCCTCTCTGCGGGGAAGCAGGCCTGTGCCAGAGTATGGACTGGGTTTCAGGGCAAAAGCTGTACTTGTACCAGGTGTCTGGACTCTTCTCTCCCCTTTCTCCATCCTCATGCTTTTTTGCCCACCTTGCAAATACTGATCATCTTTAAGGGCTGACTTAAATCTCACCTTTTCCAGAAAGTGTTCACTGTCTTTTCTACCTCCTCCCCAGAGACAGTTTTTCCTCTCTGAGCCCATAGTACCCCATGCCTAGGTCTATTGCATCCAAGTTTGTTGTTACCGAATTTCCACTGTATCCCTAAATCCCCTCCAATTGGGATATTGGTTTGTCATTTCTACCCAATAAACCATGATCTCCTCGAGGGCAAAAATGTCATATTCATCTCTGTCCTGATTGATCAGGACAACATCTGGCCAATTTAGATGCCTGTTTAAGAAAAGTTTGTCTTGTTGATATAAAGCAGAAACAGCATTTTAAAATTCTCCAACCAAACTACTTAAGGGTAGTATCAAATGTTGGTTCATGTTCCAAATAAAACTATTTTACACAACCATTTTCTTCCTCAAAAATTAGAATGGATTAATCATTTATATCATTTCTTTTTTAATTTGGGTGAAAGTTTTCATTTTCTATTTAAAAATTCCAAAGTACAAAATAATTGATTTTCATATGTTGCTTTGTACTTTTCTCTCTTAAATTTCCCTACTCCCCCATCTTCAAAAATATCACTCTTTTCTTTCAAAATTTAAATCAGCTACATTATAAAATGAAGAACTGATCCCTGTTGATTAAGAAAAATGTAGTCCTTTTCACAGGAAAGGAAGTCCCCTATTTTCAGAGATTAGCAATCTAAATGGACACAAATCATCTGCCATCACTGAGTGAGGACCAAGGGGTACATCAAATATTCTAGGTCGCGAGACCTAACCCAGTGTCTCTCATCCTTGATGCTGATGGCGTTACAGGCCAGGTGGTTCTTCATTTGGGGCAGTGGGGAGGCTCAATCTGTGCATTGTGGGATGTTTAGCAGATTCTCTGGCCTCCATCCACTTGATGCCACCACCCTCCCCTCCAGCTATGCCAGCCAAAACAGACGTTACCAGGGATGGCCCCTGGTGGGAAAAAAATTTGACTCTGGTGGAGAACTATTGCTCTTAATATCCTTGGAGTACATAGATGGATCAGGTTTTGGAGCCAGTTGGACAAGAAGCAAATACCAGCTCCACTATTTACTAGCTACATGATCTTGGGAAAGTTACTTAATCCTTCTGCCTTTAGTTTCCTCATCTTTAAAGTGATGTTAATAGGATCCATTTTCTGAGTTCTTGTGAGAGCTTAATGGAAAAATAGATGCAAAATAATTAACATAGTAGCCAATATTTATTATTGTTAGTTCTTATCATACATTAAGCATCACTCTTACTGGAATTCAAATACAAAATATATCCTAATATATCACCATATGCAATTTAATGTTTTAAGAGTTCAGAACTAATTCAGGCCCTGGCTATTACTTAGCTATGAATAACTGTTCTATTATTGAAGAAAGCATGCAAAAGTTTGAGGTGATAGAATGAAAGAGAAAGCAACTTTCTCTGGTTGTGAAAGAGACTCCTGTTGTTCTCCAGTATCTATTTTCCTTATTTCCTCTATGATAAAAATCTCAAAAATTTAGCAACCCCAAATATAGTCATATTTCCCAGACTCCCTCACAGGGAGGAGAGGCCATGTGACAAAGTCCTGGCCAATTGGGACGTAAGCAGAATTAGTATGTGCAACTTCTGAGATGTGTCTTTAAAGAAAGAAGGTCTGCCCTTTCTCCCCCCTTATCCATCCTGATGTTGGGAATATGGATGTGATGGATGGAGCTCCAGCTTGGACCATGACAATAAAAACCACACACAAAGGCCAAAAGTGTGGTAAAGTGGAAAGTTGGGAGCAGCCTGAGTCCCGGATATCTGTAATGTGGCACTGTCATACCAGACCTAAATTACCTACATCTGGATTTTAATGTGTGTGAGAGAGAAAGAAAGCTTCTATCTTAAGCCACTGCTATTTTGAATCTCTGTTATTCACAGCCAAAGAGATCTGTTGTGTGGCACTGGTTTAAAAGTATACAGATACCACGGAGCAACAAGCTGGAGGCCCATGGTATGCTAAGACACAACATTTGCTATAACAGCTGACCCAACCTGTAGCTCTGGGGGACATTGCTGAAAAAATTCAAGGTGTTAGTATCTGATGGTTGCTTCTTGCCCCTTTTAGTAAAGAATTATGAAAGAGATTATATCCAATTAGAGCTAACCTGTTACAGAAATGGAGGTGAATAGAGTTCGGTCATGGAGTGCAATCTATTGTAGAAGACTATTAAATCCGGCACTTCTAAGAATGAAAAAAAGCCAACTGCTTTTGGTGGCTGATCCCGTCTCCAAAGAAATAGTAGACTTAGTATGAGATAAAACTTATTTTCAGGTGCTGTCATATGAGAGTTTTCTGCCAGAAAATAGGAGCCAGCATAGGCCCAAAGATCACACTCAAACTGTTGTCTTCCTAGGGATATAAGAAAAAAATATGGTCTTGATAAGTAACTGTGGATTAAACTTGGCAGTAAAAATGAGGAGAGATAAAGGCTAATGTTTGGTGAGGGGTATGAGTGTGCTGGAGTTCCCCGTGTAGAAAGAGAATCTGGGCATGGGGAGCATTTGTGTGAACAAACTAGAAAGATAGGTGGTTATGAAAACAGGGTTGGACCTCTGATGACTGTTGTGAGTGGGACATTCCAGCTGAAACTTAGGAGTGATGTGTAACTCCAAGGAGTTTGAGCTTGGCAGACAGGCAGATCAAAATTCGAATTTTTGCTATCAGTTTCTAATCACGTAATTTTGTCATATTAATAACGTTTTCTGAACCTCAAGAAAAAAAATATTGTCTTCCCATCCAAGCCTGTTGTCTGGATGGCCATGATGGGTAGGCAGAGTGGTAAGCAGAGCACAGGGGTTAATAAGTAAAAGACAGAGTCTTCAGGCTTAAAAACCATGTCTAGATGAGACCTTCAGCTTTGCTTACTCAAATGGGTACTAAACAGAAACAAACAGACCAGCCACTTACTACTTTTTGGAGGGAATTGTATTGCCGAAGAAACCTCAAGCCTGTACTGATGAAGTGATTATTCAACATCAAAAGCAATCCCTGGAACCCAAACCCTCCACCAGCAAGAAAGAGGCTAAGAAAGAGGGTAAAGTGTTGTTAGGGAGGATAAGGGAAGAAGAAAGTTCCTCTCAGAGAGTAGAATCAAGAGCTGCCAGATGTACCAAGCATGAGACTTATTCTTCTGTTGGGACACGGATTCTCCCCATTTTCACTCCAGCAGGATTTGATAAGTTGTGGACTTAACAGGAGAGCTTATTTTGATCTCCTATAGGGGACTAAGCATCACCCAGAGATCATGGGCTTTGAGCTAGTTGCAAAAACTGCATGGGACTTTGGACTTGTCTCCCATAGTGGGGGTGGGGAGGGGTTGTGATTGTGTTCTATTGTGGGAAGAACAGAAACATAGGTATTTAAGTTTCTACCTGGATGGACCATGACAGATAGTGTTAGATGTCCCTAAATCTGTTTTCCACTTCTTCCTCTTTATCAGAATTCCAAAATTTAGCCAGGTACATGGCGTCCCAAAATAAAGACACTTCCCAGCCTCACCTGCAACTCACTATGGCTGTGTGATTAAATTCCAACCAATGGGATGTGAGTAGACATGATGTGTATGACTTCTGGGATATGTCCATGAAGGGAGAGGACATGTTCTGTATTTCTCTTTCCTGCTGCATGAAACTTGAATGTGAGGTCTGGGACTCCATCCAAGAAGATGAAGGTCATGTACCCAGCTCACCAACCCTGCTGAGATGGAAAGCTGGGAGCAACTTGTGTCCAACATTTCACCCTGAATTCTCTACATCTATACTTTTATATAATGGAGAAACAAATATATGTCTTCTTTAAGCCAGTGATTTTTTGGGTCTCCATTATTTTCAACAGAGAATGTGGCCCAACTAGTAGACTAATCTTACATGTTTTCTTTTATATACCAACCTAAAAAATAGTAGTAAAAGGACAAGGATAAAGATAGAAAGCTGTCATAGGAGTCTTAATTACAATCTCCTTACCCCTTGAGGAAATGTGTCACTCATATCCTCCCCTATGTGTATAGCCAAGGAGAAAAAATGAGAAGTTAAAGTCAGAAATGGAAGAGGTGTGCAAAGTCTGAGTACATGGTTTAGAAGCAGATCAAAGTGACTCACATCCCCAAATACTGTCCTTATAGGTGTCAAAAGGAAATATACTGAGAAAGATGGAAAAGAAATTCAGATATTCAGCCTGGAAATGGGCCATGTTAATTTTCCCAATTATCTAGGTCCATCTTTCTCCATAAACGATATCAAATAGAAATGATGACTTTCTTAAATTTTTAATTTTCTTCTGAAATAAAGGATGGTGTTAAGTTTCCCAGGCTGCTCAAAGCAAATACCATGAAATGAGTTGGGTTAAACCATGGGAATTTATTCGTTCATGATTTTGAGACCTGGAAAATGTTCAAATCAAGTCATCATGAAGGCGATGCTTTCTTTCAAAAGACCAGATCCAGCAATCCTTGATTCCTTTGTCACAGGGAGTCTGCCGGTCTTTCCCTTCTCTTCCAGGATTCATTGATTTCAGTGTCTTGCTTCCTGTGGCTTTCTCTCTCTTTGTCTGAATTTCACTCTCTTATAAAGGACTCCTGTAATAGGACTAAGACCAATCCTGATTGAAGTGGGACACACCTTAACTGAAGCAGCCTCATCAAAAGGTCCAACTTAAAATGGATTTACAACCACAGGAATAGATTAGATTTAAGAACAAGTTTTTCTGGGGTACATACAGCTTCAAACTACAACAGCAGGGAAATGGCATTTTGTTTGAAAAGTGCTGCTTGGTGTGCACACGCTCACCCAAGAGGGCTATGATTCTCCCCCACTCGATTTCCATTTCTATGAATAAGAATTGTGTTGCTGAAACCCCAGCCATCACATTCCATCTTTTAGCGAGCCTGCTAGCCTGCACAATGCTTCAAAACCTGTCTTGGGTTGACCAAAGCAATTGTTACTACAAATAAGATGTGCGTTCATGCATAACAGATTTTGAGAGACCATTTGTTTAGCTAAGAAATTTTGGTGAAAGTAAATGCATAAATCAGTGAGTGTTTGGATGTGAGGTTTTGGAGTTATAGATAGAGGGAAGAGAAGCATGAACTCTTTTTTAAAGAAATAACCTGAATTCAATCAGAAGTCACTGCAATGACCCAAATGAACATACTTTCTCTTCTAGCCCACTACATTAACCACATTACTTTTTGTCCCCTAGCAGCAAGTCTGGTTTCAGACTAATTTAAATCCCATACACATTCTAATTCTCTACTAAATGGGGTAAAGAGCACATGGTCACAGTCACCTGTTAAACACATGACATGGGGTGCAAATTCATTTATTTGAACCTTAATAGTAAAGGACTTTCTTGAATTTAAATCATACAACCCCAGGTTATGACTTCAATCCAAAACAGACATGCCCTGGAGAGCTGAGCGACTTTTTCAAAGACAAAGAAAGCTTCTAATCTGCTCACAATTAGCCATTACATGCTACTAGGGGCTGTTTAATTGGGACTGCCATTCTCAATTAACCAGAGACAAGTGAATAGAAGAATGAGTAGCCAAAATTAGTTACACATGTTACCAATTATTTCCATTAGGGCTTATAATGAAATTGTATGTTTCTCTTTGATTTTTCTTTCTTTTCTAGCTCCAAGACGTTATATAAATTAAACTGGAGAGCAGGCAAAGCTTAAGCAACCTTTTTCCTTCAAAGTGTAAAAAAAGCCACGTGCATAGACTCTCCTGCAATTCTTCAGCCATGATACACCAGTCTGACCTCAGCATTCGTTCTGTAGCAGAGCTGAGCAGAATTCCATCTGAGTGCCTCAGGAATAACTAGGTGAGTCTCTTTGTGATTCAAACCTGAGACTCACTCCTCTTTTCATCACGAAGCAATACCTGAGAACATTTAGCCCCTAAGTTCAAATTCCCCTTTTGTTAACTAATATTCAAGAATATTCAAAGAGACAAAGAAGGTCACTATGTATTAATAATACCTAGAAGAAAGAACAATCATGAATAATTATGCACCTACCAGGATTCCCCAAAATTTATGAGGCAAATACTGGCAAAACTAAGGGGAGAAATAGATGCCTCTACAATCATAGTGGAGAACTTCAATACACCATTATCACCATTAGGCAGAACATCTCGACAGAGGCTAAATAAAGAAACCGAGATCTTGAATAATACCTTAGAGGAACTAGACCTAATGGGCATACACAGAACATTATACCCCAAAACAGCAGGATATACATTCTTCTCAAGCACTCATGAATCATTCTCCAGGATAGACAATATGCTAGGTCACAGAAGAAGTCTCAACAAATTTCGAAAGATTGAAATTGTACAAAACAATTTCTCTGACCACAATGGAATGAAGCTGGAAATTAATAAGGAGAGAAGAACCAGAATAAGCACAAATATATGGAAGTTAAACAACACACTCTTCCTTTAAAAAAAAAAAAAAAAACTTTATTTTTAAAGAAGTTTTAGATTACAGAAAAGTTACATCAAATATATAGGAGATTCCCATATACCCCACTCCCTTCCCCTCCCACATTTTCCCTTATTAATAACATCTTACATTAATTGTGGCATATTTATTATAATTGATGAACAAATATTGAAGCATTGCTAATAACCATGGTCTATAGCTTACATTATGCTTTACACTTTGCACCGTACAATTTTATAGGTTTTGACAAAAAGCATAATGGCCTGTATCCACCATTGCATTATCATACAGAACAATTCCAATGCCCTAAAAATGTCCTGCGTTCTACCCATTCTCCCCCTGCCCAGAACCTCTAGTAACCACTATCTTTATATCAATGCTACAAGTTCTTCCATTACTATAGCAACAATAAGTCTACTTTGGTCGATGGTTGCATTCTCCCCTAATGTTTGTTCATTCCTCAATCTTGAGTATTTGGGGGTGGTGGTGCCTGCTCTGCTTCAGATTAAGAGGTGGCTTGGATATTATGGGGCAGATGGAAGGAACTGTTGCTTGCAGTCAACATACTCTTAAACAATCAGTGGTCAAGGAGGCAATTGCCAGAGAAATCAGTAACTACCTTAAACTACCTCAAAGCAAGGGAAAATGAGAATACAGCATATCAAAATTTATGGGATGCAGCTAAATCAGTGCTGAGAGGGAAATTTATAGCCATAAATACCTACATTAAAAAATAAGAAAGAGCTAAAATCAAAGGCCTAACTACATACCTGGAGGAACTAGAAAAAGAAAAAACTAATCCCAAAGGAAGCAGAAGGAAGGAAATAAGAAAGATTATAGCAGAATTAAATGAAATTAAGAATTTAAAAAACATAAGAAGTAATTAACAAAACCAAAAGCTGGTCCTTTAAGAAGATTAGTAAAATTGACAATCCTTTAGCTAGACTACCAAAGTAAAAAAAAAAGAGAAAAGATGCAAATAAATAAAATCAGATATAAGAGAGGGGATAATCACCACTGACCCCACAGAAATAAAGAGTATCATAAGAAGATACTTTGAAAAATTGTATGCCATCAAAATGGACAATTTAGATGAAGTGAACGGATTCCTAGAAACACACAGGCAACCTACATTGAAGAAAGAAGAAGTACAAGAACTCAATAGACCAATCACAAAGTAGTGAGATTGAATTCATAGTGAGATTGAATTAAAAACCTCCCAACCAAGAAAAGCCCAGGACCAGTAGGGAAAAGTAAACCAGGGGCATGCCTATATGGAATATGACTGTGTTCATGTGGCCATAGGGTATCATTTCAGTGGGTGGAGACCCACACAATAGCTAACAAAATATTAAACTCTCATTCAGGGGAGTCCAGCTACATTGTCTCATAGAGTGGCATGAATCTCTAGAGTACCTAAGTAGTGCCTAATAAAAGGAAAACAGACCAATATACCAAGCATATGATACTAATGCTTGTACTTAAGAAACTTATTCTTGTAAAAGTGAAACTTAGCCTAATAATAACTATTGCTTAAGAGTTACTTCCTGAAAACCTCCTTGTTACTCAAATGTGGCCTCTCTTTAAGCCAAATTCAGCAAATAAACTCATTACCATCCCCACAGCATGGGACATGACTCCTGAAATGAGCCTCCCTGGCACCAAGTGCCAACCAATGATGCATTTAGAAAAAGACCTTGACTAAAAGGGGGAAACATTAAATACAAAAGAGTTTTTATGGCTAAGAGATTTCAAATTGAGTCAGGAGGGTGTTTCAGAGGTTACACTTCTACACATCTCAGGCAGATCTCACTAACTGCCACAGTAAACAAAATCCAAACAGGGGTGCTCCCAAGGGCTCTAGAGACATCTGGACACTATAGCAAGGCACACAACCCCATGAAATCAGCACCCCATTGGTAAGCCTTATCTTGGACTATATGGAATCTATTTCTCCAATGTAACATCGTTAGACTCATTTATAATTTCCCTACACATGATCCTTCTACCCCTTTTGTTTGAGCTTACAATTAGCACTATACCCATTAAATATATGTCCCAGTGATTTAAATCTTAAGTCTGTTCATATTCCAGTTGATCCCTGAATCTCAGCAGAGTTGAGGCCAACATCTACTCTCCAGTTCATCGGACTCGCCCAGGACAACAAACCAAATGATGATGATGGACAAACCCCTTCCCAAAAAGCGAAGAATATCTACAATTGCAAGGAAAACAGTTCCTTCCATCTGCTCCATAAGATCTAAGCCCCATCTCAATCTGAAGCAGAGTGGGCTTCATCATCCCGAAATTCTCAAGATTGAGGAATGAACAAACATAAGGGAAGAATGCAACTATGGATCAATGTAGACTTATTATTATTATTGTAACAGAAAGAACTTGTAGGAAGTGGGTGTGGCTCAGTGGATAGAGCCCCCGTTTACCATATGGGAGGCCAGGGTTCGTGTCCCAAGGCCTCCTTGTGAGGGCACGCCAGCCTGAGCGGTGCGGTGGGCTGATGCAGCAACCTCACGGCAGGAAGCGGGCGTGGCGCAATGGATAGAGCACCCATTTACCATATGAGAGGCCCCGGGTTCACTTCCCGGCACCTCCTTGTGAGGGCAGGCTGGCTCGCGAGGTGCCGTGGGCTGATGCGGCAAGACCTCACAGCAAGGGGGAGATAAGCAGACACAGAGAAGACACGCAGCGAATGGACACAGCAGCACAAGCAGCAAGGGGGGGATAAATAAATAAAATAAATAAATCTTTAAAAAAAAAAAAAA
>JAQZBX010020827.1:0-32714 GCA_029593785.1 Cabassous unicinctus | reverse complement strand
GAGAGAGAGAGAGAGAGAGGAGACGAGGAGCAAGAAGGGACGACTGGAGTAGGAATCATGTCTTCCAGTCTTGACCTGCTTCCCACTGCAATCGACAAGGCCACACTATGGAGTCTGACGTTAATGGCAGTGCTCAGTGATGTCTGCTACCACTGCCTTCTTCCAGCTGAAGAGAAAGTATCCCATGCCAGCTCCTGCTGCCACAGCAATGCAGAGGTACCCGTTGTAGGTCATGAAGATGAGCATGAGGAAGTAGCTGATGACTACCTGGATAATATGCAGTACTGTTTGTAGGAGGTGAGGAAAGCTCAGCATCTGCTGCCCAACAGTTTTGTGTGTCTCCATAAGGATGGTTCCATTTGGCCCTGGGAATGGAATTGTAGCGGATGCTGACTTGTGACTTGCGCAACAAGCTCTCTCGAGCTATCTTGAGTCCTTCATAGAACATTGCTAGTAAAAACACTGCCACAAAAGCTCCAGCCATTTCTCCAGCTGTATTGATCACCAAACCAGAAAACAATAGTTCCATGTTCTTAAAGCCAAAGTAGAAGGTCATAGGCATCATCATCATGTTGCCATGTCCTCCGCCATGGGAGTGCGAAGCTGACGTGGTTGGGTGATGGTGAGAGGGTGGCATGGTACTGTTGTGGTCCATATTGTTCATCCCTGTATGGTGGGAATGATCCATTTTTCCAGGAAAAGTTGAGAGTCAGCAGAAGATTCTTCCCAGGTCGAGTCCCACCACCAGCATCTTCTCACAGAACCTTAGCCCGCCAGCCCCCCATGACTCCTCAAAAGCCCCTGCAACCTCTTCTATAAAATTTTAAAGATTGAAATTTTACAAAGCACTTTCTCTGATCATAATGGAATGAAGCTGGAAATCAACAACAGGCAGAAAAAGTGAAAATTTACAAATATATGGAGATTAAACAAAACATTCTTAAATAATCAGTGGGTAAAAGAATAAATTGCAAGAGGTCAGTAAATATCTTGAGACAAATGAAAATGAGAACACAACATATCAGAACCCATGAGATGCAGTGAATGCAGTGCTGAGATGGAAATTTATTGTCTTCAATGCTTATATTTAAAAAGAAGAGCTAAAATCAATGACCTAACTACACCAATGGAGGAACTAGAAAAAGAACAGCAAGCTAGTCCCATAGCAAGCAGAAGGAATGAAATAATAAAGATCACAGCAGAACTAAATGAAATGGAGAATAAAAAAACAAAACAAAAAACAAACAGAGAACTAATAAAACCAAGAGTTTGCTCTTTAAGAAGATCAATAAAATTGACAAACCCTTAGCTAGACTGACAAATTAAAAAAGGGCAAAGATGCTGTATTGGTCAGGGTTCTCTAAGGAAACAGAATCAACAGGAGATATCTGTCAATAATGTGAGATTTTATGAGTCTCTCACATGACTGTGGGGATGCACAAGTCCAGGTTCCGCAGGCAGGCTGCAACTAGGGCCTTCAGTGAAGGTCCTTGATGAGTTTTTGGGAGACCTTGGCTGTCCAAAGATGAGCTGGGAAATTCTCTCTGAATGTTGAAATCATTTCCCCTTTTAAGGCATTTAACTGATTAGATAAAGCATCACTCATTGCTGAAGGCAATCTCCTTGCTTGATGTAAATGTAATCAGCTATCTAAGCAGTAAACTCACTGGTGACTAAAGTCCATAAATGTCCTTGTATTACAATTAGCCCAGGGCTTGCTTGACCAAACACCTGGGCATAATTACCTAGCCAAGTTGACACATTAGCCCAACCATCACAGATGCAAATAAAATCAGAAATGGAAATGGGGACATTACTACTGACCCCACAGAAATAAAAGAGATCGTAAGAGGATAGTATGAACAACTGTATGCCAACAAACCAGATGGTATGTATGAAATAGACAAATTCCTAGGAACATATTAACAGCCTATACTGATCCTAGAAGATATAGAAGACCTCAACCAATCAATCACAAGTAAAGAAATTGAAACAGTCATCAAATACCTCCCCAAAAGGAAAAGCCCTGGACCAGATGGATTCACAGGTGAATTCTACCAAGCATTCAAAGAAGATTTAATACCAATCTTACTCAAATTCTTCCAAAAAGTTCTACTAAACTCATTCTATGAAGCCAATATAACCCTAATACCAAAGCCAGATAAAGATATTATTAAAAAAGAAAATTACAATCCCATTTTCCTATGAATATAGATGCAAAAATCCTTAACAAAATACTTGGTAACTAAATCCAAGAAAACAGTAAAAGAATTATTTATACCATGCATGCAAGGATGGTTTAACACAAGAAAATCAATCAGTGTAATATATCACATTAATAAATAGAAGAAGGAAAATTACATGAAAATCTCGACTAAGACAAAAAAGACATTTGAGAAAATACAGCAAGCTTACTTGATAAAAACACACCAAAAGACAGAAATTGATGGAAACTTTCTCAACACGATAAAGGGCACAGCTACAATATTAGCTATTTGTTGAAACTATTTGTATTTTTTTTGCACCAATTTCTGTCTCAGATACAGATGTAGTAAGAAATTCTAGTGAAGTGAACAATGTGTGAATAAAGGAATAAAGCAGAAAAACCAACCAACAAAAACCCCACAGCTAATATTGTACTCAATTATGAAGACTGAAGCTTTCCCACTGAGACTGGGAACACTTTATTCAATATAGTGCCAGAAGTTCTAGCTAGAGCAATCAGGCAAGAAAAAGAAATAGAATGTATCCAAATTGGAAAGAAAAAATAAAACTTGCTATTTGCGGATATATGTAACTAGAAAGTCCTAAAAAATCTACAACCAAGCTACTAGAGCTGATAAACAAGTTCAGTAGAGTGGCAGGATACAAAATTAATATGCAAAAATCAGTAGTGTTTCTATACACTAGTAATGAGCAATCTGAGGAGGAAGTCAGGAAGAAAATTCCATTTAAAATAGAGATTAAAAGAGTAATATATTTAGGAATAAACTTTATCAAGGATGTAAAGTATTTAGAAGACTGCAATGCATTGCTAAAACAAATCAAGACCTAAATAAATGGAAGAATATTCCGTGTTTGTAGATTAGAAAACTAAATATTGTTAAGACATCAGTTCAACCCAAATTGATATACAGATTCAATGCAATCCTGATAAAAATCCCAACAGTCTTTTTTAAAGAAATGGAAAATCCAATTATCAAATTTATTTGGAAGGGTAAGGGGCCCTGAATAGCCAGAAACATCTTAAATGAAGATTGAATTTGGAGGACTCTCATTTCTGGACTTTAAATCATATTACCTCGCTACAGTGGTAAAAAACAACATGGTACTGGCATAAAGAAAGACACATAGACCAATGAAGCTAAATTGATGGTTCAGAAACAGACCCTCACATCTATGGTCAAGTGATTTTTGACAAGCCTGTCAAGTCCACCCAGCTAGGGAAGAACAGTCTATTCAACAAATGGTGCTGGGAGAACTGGATATCCATATCCAAAAGAAAGAAAGAGGATCCCTATCTCACACCTCATACAAAAGTTAACTCAAAATGGTTCAAAGACTTAAATATAAAAGGTAGAATTGTAAAACTCCTTGAAGAAAATTTAGGGAAACATCTTCAAGACATGATGGTAGGTGGTGGTTTCTTAAACCTTACACCAAAAGCATGAGCAACAAAAGAAAAAAATGGATAAATGGGACCTCCTCAAAGTTACACACTTTTGTGCTTCAAAGGACTTCATCAAGAAGATGAAAAGGCAGCCCACTCCATGGGAGAAAATATTTGGAAACCACATATCCGATAAGGGGTTGATTTCTATGCTATATAAAGAGATCATACAACTTAACAATAAAAGGGCAAGCAATCCAGTTTTAAAATGGGCAAAAGACATAGACATTTCTCCAAAGAAGAAAGACAAATGGCAAAAAAGCACATGAAAAAAATGTTCAGTACCACTAGGTATTAGGGAAATTCAAATAAAAACTACAATGAGATATCATCTCACACCTCATTAGAATGGTCATTAAAAAGCAAAACAAAATAGAAAGCAACAAGAGATGTAGAGAAATGGAACACTGTTATGTGTTCCATACAGTGTAGAGAGAGGATGTAGAGAAAAAGGAGCACTCCTTCACTATTTCTGGGAATGTAGAATGGTGTATCCTCCGTGGAAAACGATGCGGTGGTTCTTAAGGAAGCTAAATACAGAACTGCCATATGCTCTGGCAATCCCTCTACTAGGAATATATCCCAAAGAACTGAAAGCAGGGATGCAAACAGGCATTTGCACACCGATGTTCAAGCAGCATTATTCACAGTTGCCAAAAGATGGAAACAACTAAGTGTCCATCAACTGCTGAATGGATAAACAAAATGTGATATTTACGTATGATGGAATACTGTGCTGCTGTAAGAAGAAATGAAATTGGGATACATATGACAATATGGATGAACCTTGAGGAAGTTATGCTGAGTGAAATAAGCCAGACTCAAAAGTACAAATATTGTATAGTTTCACTAATATGAACTAAACACAAAGAAGAAACATAAGGAGTTAAAAACCTAGAGTATAGGTTACTAGGAGATAGGATGAGGACTAAGGAGGGCTACTCATGCTTGGTGTATGTAGACTTTTTAATTAATTTGACTGTAAAAGTGTGGAAATGGATAGAGTTGATGGTAACACATTATAGTGAGTATAACTAACACAATCAGTTTATAAATGGGATTGTGGCTGAAACGGGTAGCTTAGGGACATAAATATTAATTTTAAAAAAGCTAAAGAATAATCTAGGGACTGAATAACAGTGAACCCAGTGGTTGGTGATGACTGTGGTTTATAGTACAAATACTAGAATGTTCTTCCATGAACTAGGACAACTGTACGTCACTATTACAAGGTGGTAAGAATATGGTGATGCATGGGAAAATACAACTAATGTAACTTATGGACCATAGTTAACAACAATATCGTAATATTCTTGCATCAATGTCAAAGAAGGTACTATATGAACACTACGGGTCCATAATAGGTGGGTATGGGATTTTCTCCTTTGGACTAAGGAAAACATTTTAAAAATTACTGAGGCGATGACTGCACAACTCCGTGATGAAAGTGAGAGCCATGAGTGTACGTTTTGGATAGAATGTACAAGGCATGGGACTGTAAACACAGTGACCCATGTGGTAGAAGATGGACTGTGCTTAACAGGACAAATATGAGGGTGTTCTCTCATGAACTATAACAAATGTACAACACTAATACATGGTGTTAACAATAGAGGGTGTATGGAAAAATACACCAAATGTACACTATGGGCCACGGTTATTGGTAATAGTCTGATCATGTTCTTTCATAACCTGTAACAAATGTTCCACAACAATGCAAGGTGTTGATGGAGGGGTGATGTATGGGATTTCTCCACATGCATGATTGTTTTATTTGCTCACAACTTCTCTAATAAAAATATATATATATTAAAAAGAGGATGTGAGCTCTGAAGACATGAAAAGACATATCAGATTCTTAAATGCTTATTGCCAAATGAAAAAAAGCCAGTATGAAAAGGCTACAAACTATGATTCCAAATATATGACACTCTGGAAAAGGCAAATCTATATAGGCATTAAAAAGATCCAGTGGATTTAGGTAGAGAGAGAGAAATTTGAATAAAGTACAGGGGATTTTTAGGGTGATGAAACTATTTTGTATGATATGGTGGATATATGACATGCATTTGTGAAGACTAATAAAATTTTACAGCACAAAGAGTGACTCCTAATATACATGAAATTTTAAAAATCATTTTGCAGGATCCCAAGAAGGAATGCAGATATAACAAGGGAATCTAACTTATAAATATGTGAAACAACTTTACTAGAAAGGGTAGGGGAAAGGTGCTGGCCTAAGGAACTTCGGGAAGGAATAGAGTCTGTAAGGCAAAAGGCAAAAGAACATGCAGCTAGAAGATAAAACTGTTTCTCACGCTGCTATGGGTTAACAAGTGTGATATTGAAATTGAACAATTAAGTAAATGTGTGGCGTAAGGTGGGAGCCAGTTTCTCACTGTGGGAGTGGGAGACTCAAAGCAAGAGGCTAGATGATCCCTGTGGTAACGAATATTCTTACAGATAAAGTCCAGCTTTGGATCCTGCCATGTTTCCGACAGGGCAGGGCCTCCTCTGGCTGAGCACGCTCCACTCCCTCCCCACCCAGGAGCTCCTTTTCAGGGTCATCCCCTCTTCAAGGTCCTGCCACCCCTCCAAAGGGTCATCTTGGGAGGGATCCCGTTTCAGGAGGTGCCAGGCCAGCTCCTGCTGGCAGCTCCCACATCTGGTTCCTGGAAACACACACCCCTGTGCTCTGGTTGATGGGGCAGCCCCATCCCTGGTGCTCTCCTCACTCTGCTGCCAGCTGGGGCATCTGGCACGTTCTCTTGCCCTTACCCTTCTCCTATGAGCAGTTGGAGTCTTCCTCCTGTGCCTGCAGTCTCCAGGGAGCTCTGAGTTCTCCAAACTTTCTCCTTGAAGCCCCTCTCCCTGTTTGAGGTGATTTGGCATCGACCCATCCCTTCCTGCATGGGGACAGGAAAAGCCACAGCACTCCACAAACTCCCATCTCATCCCTCGTATCTCAATCCTCATCAAGGCAGGAGGAGGGGCGTGAGCTACAGCAGAAGGCATGTGGGCCCTGAGCCTCTGATATTCCTACATTCGTGGAGGAGACCCCACTTCAGCGTGTGGGGGCTTTTGGTGCCTGTGTTTTGCTTTTAGCTCCTCTGCTAAACTGAAATAGAGTGCCATTTTTCAATCCTGTTGCGTATGATATTTCAGCCTCTGCACATATTTAGTTCAGCCAAAGCATTAAGTAAATTTCTTTGCCACTGAATTTAATCAGCACCCTCAGGTCAGAATAATCCCCTGCCCATACGTATTTCTCACATGGGTGCCTTGCTTTGGCCTGACTTCTCACCTTGGCCACCTAACCGCCACCCAGATCTTCAGCCCTATGCTGGACCCCATTCTAGAGAAAAAGAGGAAGAAACAGAGAGATCTAGCTTAATAGCCCACCAACTCCCTATGAAGTCAGATTTCTTCTTGGTCCTTGGTGTGGCAGTTTGAATTTGGTGAATCCCCAAAAAAGAGATTATCTTTGTGAGCTAATCCGTTCCTGTGGGTGTGAAGCCCTTTCAATTGGACTATGAGGTGTGACTCAGGTTGAGTCTCCACCCTCTTGCTGGGTCTGATAAAATTGGAGAGACATTTGATCCTGCCATGTGAGAGAAAGGACTCCAGGTTCGCCCACAGCTGAGCTGAAAGGAGAGAAGCCCCCAAAAGGCTCAAAGAGCTGAGGCCCAGGGAGAGATGCGCCATATGCCTGATAGCTTGAGCTGAACTCAGGAAGAAAGCAGAGTCGCCGAGACTTAGGCTGGAGAGAAAAGCCCTATGCCTGGTTGCCCTCAGCTGAGCTCTGGGAGATGGCGGTAGATTCTGGAGCAGAAGGCAGAGACCTCGGCAGAGATCGGCGGCCATCTTGTGTCCCCACGTGGCCCCTGACTTTGAGAAAGCACCTCTGATGGTGCCTCAATTTGGACAATTCGCGGCCTTGTAACTGTAAGCTTTTACCCCAAATAAATCCCCTTTATAAGAGCCAACCCATTTCTGGTACTTTGCATTGGCAGCCCTTTGGCAGACTAACACCCTAAGTATCCTCAGTTTCCTGAAAAAAGAGGAAAAGTATGAAATACAAGGAGAACAACCGATCCTCCATTCATCCCCCCGGGACCTATCTCAAGTAAAGCAAAGCCCCAGTCCCTAGAGAGGCCAGCACGGCCTAAGGGAGCTGCTCCTGCCACCCCCAGCCCCAACTGCACTGCCCACTACCAGCCCCACTGGTCCCCTGGCTATTCCTTGAACACACCAGGAACTCACTCCCACATCCAGGCTTTGGAGGCGATCCCTTCCCCAGATATCTGCACACCTCAGTTCTGCTTGCTTCAGTGCTGCGTTCCACAGAACACTAACTCCCCAGCACTCCCCATACCCACTATTTCCATAGCACTATCACCTTATCATGTATCAAATAATTCATTTATTATGCATATCCCACCCCCACCTAAAATATAAGCAGGACTGGGATTTTTTCATGTTTTTGTCATTGCTCTGTCACCAGCTACAGGAATTATGCCTGGTACACAATAGGTGATCAACAAATACTTGTGGAGTAAATGAATGAAATTCTTGGCAACATCCCCACCATGACACCACTAGGGAACTCTGTGTTACCCCAGACAGGCCAGTGACAATACACCAAAGTCCAGTTAACAATCATGTTAAAATAGTTTTTAAAATTACAATGAGCATGTACTGTGCACGTGCTGTAGGGAATTCTCCTTTAATGGTCTCCACTACCCTGTCAGGGGTCATCTTACCCTATTTACAGATGGGGAAGCTGAGCTTTAGGGAGGTCAGGGGAAAAGCCAGGATGAGCTCTCAGTCCCCGAATAATGCGGCTTACCCATTCCACAAACGCGGGTCTACAAAAGACCACAGTAATATGGGCAGCAATTCAACGTCTGTCTGGTCTAAAAAGGAATTTTTAGAAGTTCCAGCAGAACTGGAGAAGGGATGGTATCATGATATAACAATAATAATAAGGAGGTGAGAACAAAATTTATCATTTACTGAAGAACCACATCATGTGCAAAGCTGCCTTGCTTCAGACAAACTTCTATAAATACTATTTCTTGATCCTGATAAATATCGGTCAGAAGAGCATTTGGGTTTTTGACAACTGTCTGAAGTGAAAATTACATGTTGCAAGTTATGGGTGGATCCCAACCCCATGATCCTGAGATTGTGTATATGTACTCCAGGAAAACATGTCATTTTACCACACGAGAAAGAGGTGAGAGGAGCAACTGAAACATTTAGGAAATAAGAATTGAGTATCATAACCTACACAAAACTGTTTACCTTCTTGTGGGAAGAAACTCCTTGACTGTAGGCGGAAGTATTTAAATAAATACGCAGCACCATGAGGACACCACACAGAGTGTTTCTCAGCTGCCACTGGGGTCCTCGTTAAAATGTAGCCTAAACAGGCCAGAGGAGAGGATTTGGAAATAGGACATGAAACGTAGGCTCTGGCCTAAGGGAACGTTTTCTCTAGGTGGGTGTTTTAGTTTGCTAAAAGCTGCTGGGAGCAATACACCAGAAATGGGTCGGTTTTACAGTGGGAATTAGGTTAAAAGCTTGTATTTCTGAAGCTGTCCGACTCAAGGCATCCTCAGAGAGGCTGTCTCAGTGACGGTCAGCTGCGGGTGACCCTAGACTCCTGCCACGACGGTGGCTCTGCCAGTCTGGGTCTCTGCCTGCTCCTCCTCCTCTGCTGTGGGCGATCGGGCGTGCGCGCCTCTCTGCCTCTTTCCACGCCTCTGTGCCCCGGGACCTGCAGGACCTCTCTCAGCCTCCCGAGGTAGCTCTGTCTCTGCAGCTCTTTCCCGTGCCTGTGGCTTTTTAGTCCTCTGTTTATAAAGCAGTCCAGTAAGAGGATTAAGACCCACCCAGGGTCCCAGAATCTAATCAGGGCCCCTTAACTGAAGCATCCTAATAGACCCAGGAATGGGTTCACTTTAAGAAAAGGATTTTCCTGGGGTTGAACAAACCAGAACAATGGGTAAGAAGGTGGAGAACTAATAATAGTGAATTCAAATGGACATGATAGAGTAACTCACTTTAGGCAAATTAGGAACCTTCCTATTTGGAGCCTTTACCCTACTGTGCATGGCTAAACACCCTAACCCAACAGATCGAACTAACAAAACAAAGAGGGGGTGTTTGCTGTGTATCACTATTCCACAGGGCTGTGATGTGGGGGTTTCTGACTAAACCGATGGCATCCTCTAAGGCAGGTTTTAGATCGGTTTTATTCTGGGTGTCTATGACAGAGCCAAGGCCAGCCTCCTGTACAGGTGCACCAGATGCATTCTGAGACGGGCTCCATGCTTTGTTTAATGCTACGCTGACACTATCCTGAAATTCTTAAATCATTTTATCTCTGAACCTGTGTTTTGTATGTGAAGCCCAATAGGGCAGTGGAGCAGAGGATGCACATAACGCGCATGTCTTCTGTTCCTTGATGCCCCACTCACACACAGCCTTCCTAATGCCTCATGAGCACGGAATTACTGGACACACATTCGTTGTGTTAGTATCCTAGCTGCTAAAACAAACACTATGCAAAGGGCTAGCTTGACAACAGGAACTTATTGGCTTACTTTCTGAGGCTGGAAGGCTGGCTTCTCCCCAGGATGGCCGTCTTCTGGCTGGCAGGCAGTCTTTAAGGTTCCTGGTTTTCTATCACATGGCAGTGCACAAGGCGCTGTTTTTCCCTTTCTCTTCTGGGTTACAATGACTTCCAGCTTCTGGTTATTCACCATGGCTTCTCTCTCCACCTGACTTTCAATCTGCTTATAAGGGACTCCAAGAGTCTGGATTAAAACCCAAGACGATTCAGAGGGGCCACCCCTTAACTGAAGTAGCATCTTGAAGAGACATTATTTGTAACAGCCACCAGATTGTGGACTAAAACCAAGAATATGTTCAAAGTGGGTATACAATGCAATGCACCACACCCATGATAGGTGGGAGTTCAGTAAGACTCAAAGCTAGCACGAGGTACACCTGTTACATCTATCACTAACAGCTCCAAGAGGCCACACTCCCCTTTCAAACAAGAACTTACTACCAATGTAGAAAGAAGGCAGTGGCCTGCTAAGAAACACAAAACACCAAGGGTCCCTATCCTGTCCTTTCTTACTCATGTTGCCCTCTATTAGTGAACCAGTGACAGTGACAGTGATGAGAGAAGGCAAGGGAAAGATAGGGCACCTGATAGTTCCTTTCCTTCCAGTCCTTCCAAAGGTTGAGAATGTTAGTCAAGTGTGCACATATCAAAAAGTAAAATAGAAACAGCTGAGGTGGTTTTGTGCAGGGATTCCACTATTCTGGGAAGAAATATATATATGCATAAGGAGCTGTGAAATCATTGTGTAATTTTACTGATAAAACACACAAGTTAAATGCTCTTATATTTCCATTTAAAACTGACAGTATATAAAGATGAACAGCAAAATTCAAGCAATAATTTAAACAAAATTTTTTTTACTTAGAATGTTAAATAGCAATTATAAAACACTATAACAAGTTGAGAGTGTGAATACAGGCGATAGGGAAAGCTTTATGTTTTATTATCCTTAATGGCACCTCTTCCCTGATTTTAGAATAAGGGCCCATTTTCACTTTGCACTGGGTCCTACAAATTATGTAGCTGATCTTGGTGTGAATTTGTGGTTTTCCATATGCATATATATAGAAATAAATATAGAAGAAATTGTCTATGTATATACATATATATAATCTAGATATATACATATAATTAGAGTTTTTGTTTTGTTTCTTTGTTGTTTTTAGGTACTGGGGCTGGGGATTGAACCCGGGACCTCGTAAGTGGGAAGCCAGTGTTCAACCACTGAGCCACATTGGCTCCCCTGAGTTGGTTTTTTCGTTTGTTTGCTGTTTGTCTTAGTTTGAGGACGCACTGGGAACCAAAGCCAGAACCTCCCATGTGGGAAGCAGGTGCTCAGCTGCCTGAGCCACGTCCACTCCCTGCATTTTCTTATATTCCTTAGATCTGTCCGTGATAAAGCCTGGAAGCAGTGACATCTCAAAAGCAATGAGCTCACCGAGCACCGGGATCTTGGTTTCTAAATACCATTCTCCAGTGAAAGGACCCATAGCTCTAGGAGAATTCTCTGATTCCAGGGATGGGGCAGGGAAAGTACAAGATTAGCCTTGAACCCCTGGATGTGCCAGAAACTAATGATGGGGAGCATATCAAGAGGACACAAAGACAACTTGAACTATTTCCTACCAATAAAATCTGAAACAATTTGAGAATCAAAATAATGAAAACCTTTTGAGAAAAATAGGTGTCCCTGAGTCCATACAAATATAAATAAACTAATAATTTAAAAGTTGATGAGGAAGATGATATGTACATAGTCTTAAAGTAACTCCCCACAAAATTCTTGTTAATAACAAAAAGGACTTAACAATGATAAATATATAGGTACCTATAGTGTATGAAGTAAATACTGACAAATTTGAAATGAAAAATTGACTGTTCTACATCAATAATGGATAGGACATATAGACCAAGATCAATAAGGAAATAGAAGAATTGTCCTCTAAACCATCTAGACATAACAGACATTTAGAGAGTACTTCACCCAACAGCATCAGAATATGCATTCTTGAGTGCATGCGAATCATTCTCCAGGATAGACTACATATGAGGTCACAAAAGAAGTCTCAATAAATTTAAAAATATTCTGCCTTCTTGAAGCTTGCATTCTAATGAGGAAATGCAGATGTAAATAAACAACTATCCAAGACAATTGCAGTCTCCCTGATGAAGGCCTTTCTGAGGAAGGATGGCCTGCTAGTTGAGGCCTAAAGGTGGAGAGCCATCACACGTGAAGAGAGAAGTAACTTTCCAGTTGGAAGCAATGGCAGGTGCAGGGGTTCCAAACCACAGAAGCTCCCAGAGGGGCTGGCCCAGGACACCTGGAGTGTGATGAGTGATGGAGGAGGGGTGAGAGGACACTGGGAGCAAGGAAGGCCAGGTGCTGCCAGGCTTGCAGGGTCTGGATAAGAATCTGGACTTTACTTAAAGACCAAAAGGAAGAGTTAAAGCCAAAAAACGTACACTTCTAGGTTATGCCCATTGCTCTGTGAAGAATGAGTTATACGGCAGCAGGAGTGAAAAGTGAAATACCATTCACGGGATTTGGGGAAATATGGGTGAGAGTGGATTAGGATGGTAGTGATGCAGTGATAAGAAGGTGACATTTTGGAGGTAGGACTGACAAGACTTGCTGAAGAGTGAGATAAAGAGAAGGCTTGAGAATAACTTTTATTCTAGGGTCATTTACTGAGATGGGAAAGATTCAAAGATGAGCATATCTGGAAGTCAGCATTAGCAAAAGTGCAGTTTCCAGCATGATAACTTTGAGATGCACATTAGCTAGTCTAGGAGAGTAGTAAGACCAGGAGCGTGATATGCAACCCTGAGAGTAGGGGCTCCAGGTAAATGGTGGTGGGGCAGAATATTTGTCAGCACTGCTTTCATTGCAAGAGACAGTATCCAACGCTAGTTTAAGCAAAATGAATACATGGAAATTTAAATAAAATAATTGTAATGAAATTTTGACTCACCTAACCAGTAAACCCAGCCACTGGCTTGGGCACAGATAGATCAGAGAATCAGTGATGTTAGGGCTCTGCCTCTCTCTCCAGCCCTCATCTTTTCATTTCTTTCCTCCCTTTTTCGTCCTTATCTGCAGCCAGCTGGTTCCACTGCAGTGGACAAGGTGCCCCCACCTTGGGTACCTACAAAGGAAGAGAAACACCCTTGCTCCACAGTCCATTTACTGAGTCTTAAGAGACTCTGATAGGCCCAATGTGAGTCATTAGCCCATCCCCGAACATTTCATGCAACCAAAACATGGAGAATTCAACGTCAAGAGCTCACCCTGTAGGCCAAACTAGGGATATGAAGGGGCAGGGCACAGTGACATGCAGCCCTGCAAGCCCTGACAGAGGGAAAGCAATTGCTCCCCCTAATAATAAGCCGCTTACCGTGACAGAGTGGGGGCAGCCGATGGGTTAGTTAGAATAATGTTAGTTTCTATAAGACACAAATGCCAACATTTCTATATCCTAACACATTAAAATTGTATGTTTTGCTAACATAGGCAAATATATGTCTCCTGTTCAGGAAGTCCTCTTTGAGGAAGAGATTCAAGGACCCAGGTTCTTCTCTTTTGTGTTTGTCCCATGTTTAAGAAGTGGTTTCCAAAATAATCTGCTCCCCTCCAGCAAGCCAGCAGAAGGGGAAAGAAGGCAAAGAAGACACACTTGCTTCTAAAACACCTCTGGCCACGACACGGAACTAGCCATGTGGCCTGACCCTCAGGCGATGGCGGCTTGGAAAAGCAGCGCCGCGCTGAGCAGCGCCTTCCACAGCAGCCTCCGCTCTGGAGGAAAAGCCTAAGCTGCTGGTGGGCAGAGGCAGACTGCTGCAGTGAGGCCCTGGCAGCCACCCTGCATAGGAAGTGCCGTGAGGAACCTGTACTTCTCGGCCCATGTTTTCCCAGGCGGGTCTCTCTCTGCCCCTGTGGGGCTCTCTGTTGAGTGTTTTCAGCCCTCGATGCTCATTAGAATCACAAGGCAAGCGCTTAAAAACTTCATCCCGGTGCAGACTATGTGCCTCAGAGCCGTTTGTGGGGCACCAGGCATCACTACTTGTTTAAATTGCCCCTAGGTGACTCTAAGGTGCAGCCAGGATGGAGAACCATTTGTTTTAAATAAAAGAAAGAGATTCAATAATTTTAAGTAATAAAGACAGGAACCACCTGTCTTTTGAAAATCTAATCTTAAAAATTCGAGGAAACAACTCTGATGAGGCCACATTGAACAGGTGGCGGTGACTAGTCCAATGGGTCATCCCTGGATGGATGAGCTCAGGAAGGACACGCCAGAGAGAACCAGGAGCACCCCTGCAGGGTTGTGCACACAGGGGCGTCACCAGAGGGCTGGGCAGAGAACCCTAATGCTCCTCACGGGGTAGGGAGGAAGCCTGGCATGGGTTTGTCTCCAAGGGAATGAGCAGCATTGCGGCCCATTCCTGGAAGACACACGGTGATGGTTAAAGGGAAGCAGGCTTGAGTGATGCAGAAAGCCCTGGAGAAGAAGGGGTGACCCTTGACCCTCTGGGAGAGGATTGGCCCACAGTGAGAAAAGGGGCCCCACACTCGGAGTGCACACTATGCATAGGTTAGAATTTTGCCCAAACTATCTCAACTTGTTGGTAAAATCTCACTTTCAAACCATCAACAATATCAATTTGTTTACCAGCACCATGCCAGGAATCTGACTCCTTAACTCTGGTGGTTGAGTCAGAAAAGTAAAAATTAAGCTACACATCAACCACACATCCTTTCTCATCTGCCCCAGGTGCAGGGGGCGTTTGCACCTGGCTGACCCCAGGTGTCATCACAGAAAGGATCAGGCAAACAGTCGTGTGCTTGTAGAGGACAGGTTTTAAATGCACATTCATTTTCTCCCCAGGACCCACCAAAGTGTATCACTGTCACGAGTATAGAGAGAAGTCAGTCACAACATCACTGGGACTACTTTGGTAAATCAGGAAATTACAACACTTTCCTACATGAAGAAACTACCCACCTCCCACTCCCAACTGCTCCACTGAAGATAAAGGTGTTCTCGCAGGGTCTCACCCACCGTTAAGGAAAGAACACAAGGAAAGGGGATGTGCAGCTCGGGTTATGACTGTGGACACACGCGGTGTGCTCTGCCTGCCCACAGGGTGCGTGAAGGAAACAGGAAAAAGCTGAGGAGATGGAGGGAGGATTGTGGGAGGCTGCAGAGTAGGAAGCGCCAGGAAACATTCTTTCACCACAACTGCTGCTGAACTGGCAGGAAAAATCCGAGTCAGCGTTATCGCCACTTTTGTTCCTCGGTTTGTTCCTCGGTTTGTTCCTCGTTCGGAAGGACTTCAGAATGAAGAAATGCGACCTCACTGCAGTGAGCAGACGTCACAGCTAGGGTGCTAGCCTGGCCGGGGCGCGGGCGGAGGCGCCGAGCTCAGCTTACCGGCCGCTCAGTGCTGCTGGGGGCGCGACTGGCTAAGGGTTTGGAGGCTGGGCCAGCATTTTATGTTAATAGGGTGTGCTGACTGGAGGCGTTGATTGGCTGGTTATTAATTAGGGTAATGGCTTGAGAATCTCTTATTCTATTGGTTGGCTCTTCCTCAGTTAGGTCACCAGCCCTCTCCCTCATTCCCCCCTTTTTCTTTTATGGGGATGGGGCGTAGTTTCTGGGTCTGGCTACTTCCTGCTGTACTGGGGCGTGGTTAGAAAAGTGGGGGGGGCCAGATCCAGTTTCCCAGGGCAGGTTGGAGTACGAGCTGAGATTTAAGGGCCTGCAATCCGGAGGAGATGAGTTTGGTGAGAGCATTGAGAAGGGGTAGGTCAAGAGGAGCAGAAGCAGGATGATTCTCAGGGGAGTTACAAGGGGGGGAGGACTGGTGGGATCCATCGCTGGAGGAAAGGGTTAGAATTGTCCTCCTGCTTCCACTTTTCAGCATCTTGCTTTGCTTCTTGGTTTATGTTACTCTCCCAGGAATGCACAGGTGCTTCCCTGTGCTGCCAAGAGGGCGTCCAGGTCCCTTCTGCTCTGGAGGACCACATGTGCCAGAGACTGGCACTGGGCCTGCAGCTCCTCCAGCCCCTGATTCGGGCGGTTGTTGACCCACTGGATTCGGGCTGAGAGCCTTATGGGAGCATCAGCAGCAGTGCTAATCCGGCAGGTCCCGTGTCTATCCCCGCAAATATTCCTACTGTGGCTAACAGAGGGACAAGGGGCAAGGCTCGTCCTTCTCTTGTGGCCTTCACAACCTGGAGTGGAAGCTGGGCTGGGATGGTTTCACTCAGGATCCTCATCGCAGGGATGAGGAGGCCGGGAGCTCAGGTGCCAAACCATGATGGAGGGAGGGCAGGTAAGCAGCCCACCACAAATAAAGAAGAGCCCAGAATCAATAGGGAAGGACAAGAAGAAAGAAACGGTCACCTCAAGTTCTAGCCTGCCCCTCTTACCATCAGTCTTACCACTAGTGGCCGTGGATATGTTTACCTGAACTTCAGGCTGGGAAAGGAGGGACCCCACACTAGGGTTGGGGACAGTGCTATTATTCCCTATCTCAGGCCAAAGGTAACCCTTGATGTGGTCCCAGGCTAGAGTTGTGTTTTCAACATGGATTTCATGGCAAGTGTTCTGGGTGTAAGTGGTGTTGATGAGGTGGTATTTGAATGTTGGCTACCAGGCCTGCCTTGGCAAAATGCCCAATTGGTGTTGGCACTATCCTGTAGGGTTGAGTTATCCCCTTGGGCGATAGCTAGGACCACGTGATATGTTCGCAAGCCATCCCCCAATCAGGCCTAGGTGGCTGCTTGGAGATTTGGAAGGTGTGTATGCATAGGTGTCCAAGGAGCCTACCTGGGAGCCCGTCCCATAATAGGAGAAGCAAATGGGGAATATGGTCCCAGAGGTGTTTAGCTTGGTGCATAGGGGTCAGTAAAAAGAAGCTAAGGCTTTGCTGTATCGGATGTTGCCTTTCTCTAGTTCTGACTGTATGTCTGCAGGTTGGGAGGAGCATATGGTTTGCCAACCTTCCTTCAGCACCAGAAAGAGGGAGGTCTCTGGCTTAGAGCAGTCAATTCTTTTGTGGTATATACTCTTCCCCTCCTTCTAACTAGCAGGAGCCCTGTTACATCCATTAGTTGCTTGACTTACAGAGATGGGGTGAGGGGTGGGGAACAAGGCTTTGCTCCTGGCCCATACAGAGCCAGCAGGAAGATAAATTGTAGAGGGTAATAGCCTCTTCAGCCACTGGGGAGAGTGGGTGAGAGTGTAGAGTGGCTCCAGAGTAAGAATAGGTAGAAGCGAGAGAAGCAAAACATGACTGCGCTTAGAGGAAGAGAAAGACACACAAGAAGAGCACACACACACAAAAATACCTCGAGAAAAGGCCCAGCAAGGAGGAGCCAGGGGTTCACAACATCAGGTGGACTTTTTCTAGAACAAGAACTTGAGATCTTTGATGGGCTGGCAGGAATAGGTGGGGGCCTCCAGAGTTTCAGCAGCAGGGCTTGTAATGATCAACGGTTTGACGGGCGATATGAACCCAGAAGGGGAAGGAATCCATTGTCACGGCAGTTGGAGACTAAGAGTGACCATGTGAGGGCCCTTTCCAACCTGCTCAAGGGTGCCTTCCACCCCTTTCTGAAGGATTTCAGGTAGACAAGATCACCCGGTTGGGATTTCTTAGCTGCCTCCTGTCCTGGGGGGGTTGTTATGGGGAGGAAGGTGGTGGGGTTTATGGAAGAGCAAGGTTTGAGGGTGAGACCTGGAGTGTCCAGGAGCTGGATTTGATATTTAGTGAGTGGCTGGGGGAACATCCAATGGTGGCTGGTGGAATCCAAGATGCTGTGGACACGGTGTGGGGTGAGGGCTTCTAGCGGTTGCCCTAGAGTCAAATTCGAGGCTTCTGCCACCACTGCCCTTAAACAGGAAGGCCAGCCTCTTGCCACCGGGTTCAGCTTCTTGGAGAAATAGGCAACGGGTCTCGGGTCAGGGCCACGTCTCTGGACAAGGACCCCAAGGGCAAACCCATACCTCTCATCCACGTAAAGAGAGAAGGATTTGCAGAGGTCCAGCAAGGCTAGAGCAGGTGCTGTTCCTAGCAAGGTCTTTAGCTGGTTGAAGGCTGCCTCTTGTTCTGCCCCCCATGTCAGTGGGTCACTGTCCGATTCCTGGGTTGCCTCATACAGTGGTTTAGCAATAAGGCCGAAATGGGGGATCCAACTTCAGCGTATCCCGCCATTCCCAGAAATTTTCTCACTTGCCTCTTGGTTGTTGGCTCGGGAATTGCCAAGATTCCCTCCTTTTGCCTGGGGACAGGGCTTGGTTACCTGGGGTCAGAATGTGTCCCAGGTATTGGACCTGCTGTTGGCAGATTTGGGCCTTTTTCTGGGCTATTCTGGATCCCCTTTCTCCTGTGAAAGAGAAGGTGTGCCAGGTGTCAGCTAGAGAGTCTGAGTTACACCGGCTGCAGATCAACAGCCAACCACATACTGAACAAGAGCGTTTGTTCAGGGTCAATTCTCTTAAGTCATTTCGTAATGCTGCCCCGAAGAGGTGGGGGCTGTCCACGCCAGCTGAGTTGAAATGGGTTCCTCCAGGAAGGCCCACTCGAGGGCAAAGAGAAAGTGGGAACTAGGGTCTAAGTGGATGCAGAAGAAGGCATCTTTTAGGTTGAGGACCGAGAAGTGAGTGGTGTCTGTTGGGATCTGGGCCAAGAGAGTGTAAGGGTTTGGCACAGTTGGGTGGATTGGGACCACTGCCTCGTGATTGCCTGTAGATCCTGGACAAGACAGTGCTCCCCATTAGGGTTTGTGACTGGTAAAACAGGGGTGTTGCAGGGTGAATTGCAAGGGACTAGAAGTCCATGATTCAAGAAGTTCCTCATCAGCAGGCTGACACCCGGTCTTCCATCATCAGATAGGGGATATTGCCGACCCCGTGGAAACTTGGTGGGGTCCTTCCAGGTGGTTTTAACGGGTGTGGCGGTCACAGCTCTCCCAGATATGGAAGTGTTCCAAACTAAGGGAAACCCGTAATTCCAGACTTGCAGCAGGATATGAGGTGGCCAACGCAAGTCTTTTTCAGTGGCCAGCATAAACTGTACGGACACAGTCTGTGAAATTTTTCCTCCAATGCAGGTTAAAATGTCTCGTCCAAGAAGAGGGGCAGGGCATTCTGGGAGTATTAGGAACCACTGGGAAAAGGCCACATCCCCTATCACACATGGCGGAGGGAGTGTTTCTTGGCAATCTTATTTCTGTCCTTAAGTGCCTGTGACCCAGTGGGGGGGTTCCGGTCTTCCCCTGATGTTCTTTTACGATGGAATAAGTGGCCCCCATGTCCACTAAATAGTGAATACTTTTTTGTCAACGGTGAGGCTAACCCAAGGACTCTGGGGAGTGATGGTAAGCTGAGTACAGGGGTGGAACCTGGGGTCCTGTCATTGGGAGTCTGAGTCCTGGCTAGTGGCCTCCTTTCCCCCGAGAGCTGCCGTGGCTCTGGGTGCTGCAGGGAGGGGCACTCTCTCTTCCTGGGCCCCATCTCCCACGTGCGGGGCATGGTGGGGGGGGGTACTCAAGTCGTGGGACGTGGCCGGGCTTGTGGGCAGGATTTTGCCCAGTGGCCCATCTCTCCAACCTGAAACACGGGCTGCCCTCTGAGTGACTGTGGTTTGAACCAATCGCAGCAGCGATTAGGTCGGCCTGTTCACGAAGAGGCAGCCTTGTTCCTTGGCCTTTGCCAATCTCTTTTTCCTTCTCCTCTGCCACTGCCAGATCATGGTAGTTAGAGACCCTGAGGCCATGTCCATGAGCTGTGCTGGTGGAGCTTGGGGACCCACATCCTGTTTCTGCAGCTTCTGCCTGATGTCTGGGGCGGACTGGCCCATGAAATGCATATTGAGCAATGTTATCCCCTCCAGGCTTGTGTATTTTCTCACGCAGTCCACTAGCCTGCTGTGGACGATGGCTGGATTTTCTTCTGGTTTCTGGGTGACCTCCCTCAGTTTTTCATGGTTCACTTGTTTTTTTATCCCTAGCTCAGTGCCAGCCACTATGCACTTGAGGAAGTGATTCTGGCGTTGGCAGTGCCACTCGTCATCGCAGTCCCATTCGGGGTCTGTGAGTGGGGTGTGGCACCGGGAGGAAGGGTGGCGTCTATGGCTGCCTGCTCACCGCACCGTCATTGGGCTTAATCCCAAATGTGGTGTTTCTCATCAGCGGTGGTACAGTTGGAGAGGACAATGTCCACATCTCCCCAGGTCAGGTTAAACTGTTGTATGGTGGCTTTAAACCCCTCTACAAACTTTGCTGAATCCTCTGAATACCTCCCTGGTCTCTCCTTTATTTGATTTAAATCAGCTGTGGAGAAGGGGACATGTACACATACCCTGTCTCTGCCTGCTGTGGCTGCTTCCCTAAAGGGAAGGCGTGGTGCAGGGGTTGAGCTAGGCACAGGTCCCTCCTCACCCCTCACTCCTACTGCTCGTGTCCTCGGGTGCGTGAGGGGTTCCCCTTCATGTGTGTTGCGTCAAGAGCAGAGGTTGGGGAAGGGAGGGCCCTGAGGCGGTGGTGGTAAATAAGCAAACTTGTAGAGCCTGAATTTAGAATATAGGTTACCAGGGAATGGGTTGGGATAGGCAATGGGAAATTGAGTCTTAAAATGTACAGGGTTCCTGTTTGGATTAATGGAAATGCTTTGTTAATGGGTGGTGGTGATGGTAGCACAACATTGTGAATGAAATTAACAGCACTGAAGTATAGATCCAAATATGATTAAAAGGGGAAATGTCAGATTGTATATATTGTAAGGGAATAAAATGTTTTTAAAAATCCATGGAACTACACTACACAAAGAGTGAATGCTAAGTTAAACCACAGACTTTAGCTAATGGTACAGTTATAGAAATGTGCTGTCATCAGTTGTAACAAATGTTCCACATCAGTGCAAATTGTTGTTGGCAGGGTGGTAGATGGGAACCCTGTATTTTGTGCATGATTGTTTTGTAAACCCACAACTGCTCTAATAAAGAAAAAGAAGTGTCCAGCTGTTGTTTCCAAATGCTGTGTGATTACATAGGAAATGAGGTAGCAGATATGATGACTGAGGAGGTATAATAATATCAATGGCAACAGCCTAGTCTTCCTGTGAGAGTGAAGATTCATTTAAGATACAAAGACATGAGCATTAAGAATACTATAAAGAGGCCAGTACCCTTGAGAAATTCCCTAAGCATCCAGTAAGCTGAAAAAACAGCCAAAAATGGGAATAAACCCAGTTAGATTCCGGAGGTGTATAAGTATCTTCGCTACTTCCTACCACTTGCTAAACTTTCTTTTGACCATCACTTACAAATAAACAGCACTGGGTGTCTGCTAGTTCACATACACCTCCTGGGGAGGCCAGAATATAGTCTAACGCCCATCTGTTTCATAGAGTCATTCGTCAACGTTTCGGTACTTAAATCAGCCAGTGAGCTGATACCCTAATCTAACTGGAAGACGTGTTTTTTTCTAATTCCAAAGCTGCATTTTCTGATACTATCTGTAACCTTACTGTGTATCTCCCAGCACAGGAGATAGCTGCCTCAGTGAAAAGGATATAACACAAGAGCAGAACACCTGTGAGTGTGGCTTTGGTGAATGGTGTTTTCTATTATCCATTTAGAACTATCTCTTTTTTGGTAATATCATGGGTTTTCATGGGTTTCTATGGTATGGTAAGAAGCCCCCAAGCCCTCATGTTTCTAATTATCACTTTTGGAAGGAATCCTCATAAATAGCCTTTTGGGGAATAGCATAAGCTATATAACATAAATCAACCCAATTTGCCTGAAGTACCATGTCTGCCTTATATCCACATACATCCTTGAAAAGCATAATGGGGGTATTTATTGCCTTTAAGGAATGGGACATTGGCCTGTAGGGCCAGTTGGGTGTAAAATCCAAAAGGAGGAGCATAACCATCATCTTCATTATTATCTGATATATTTGTCCCATTTAATCAATAAATTCCTCTGCTCGATCTTTCAGACCACCAGAAACTCTTGCCTTGAGTGGAATAATTTCTTATGTTATTGATACCTTGTTGTACTTGGATAAGAATGGTGTCTCTTAGGGGGTCTGCTCCCCACGGTATGTTCCTAGCTCATGAGAGTAAAAGAAGTCTTGGCCATATAGAAAGTGAACATTTACTATACCCTACAGGGTAGACCCTTTTATATGTCTGGATTCTAGTTAAACCCATGTTTCTGGGGTTAAAGAGGCCACATTGTAATACCAGTCTTGGTAACTCTTGAGGCACAGCCTAGAGTCATTCCAGGAAGGAGATCTATATAGGTATATCTGGAATTTCCTGTCTGGGTCAAGGATAGAAGTGTGAGGGTGATGGTTCTTAGAGGAATAGCTCTTTTGGGAGTAAGTGGGGGATGAGCACAGACTCAGCAGTTACTGGGATTGGTTTCATTTGCTATATGGTCTGCTAGAAGGACAAAGGAATTGTGCTTATGGTAGGAGTACATAGGGCAGAATAGGTAAAGAGGAGACAAAATCATGGTGGATGGTGGGTGCTATTGGGGATGGAGACTGGACACTGTCAAGGGGTATAATGAGAATAATCAAATGCTTAGACAGATGGAGAGAAGAGGGGCAGGGAATAAGGTAAGGAAATCCAATAGAGTCTTTTTCTTAGACCTTGGCCAAAAGCTGACCACTGCATAATGTCATCTACTTGTAAGAAAAATCTTGGTGAAAACTGTCTACTTTTAGTTGCCATCTACTTCTGGAGGATCCTGGTGAAGCTCCAGTTTGGGTGTCCTATTGGAGTGCTTTACCAGTCTGAATAATTCTTATTTTTTTAAGCTATGAAACATGGCTCCATGGTTGAACACCCTGCAATGTAACAGAAGTATTAGCAATTATTAAAACAGTATAAGGCCTTTCCATCTGGGATCATGGTTAGTTTTTCAATGATGTTTCAAACCACCAGATTTTCTCCCTACCTGCTATGCAGAGGTCAGTCAGGGATTTCAGATGGGATGGCTGCCCTAACTTGTTGGTTGTGGGAATAGGTGTACTTGATTAGTTCCTGGCAGTACTCGAGGATGTCTGATGGAGTCAAATTTGAGTCTTCTGCCAGCAAGGACGAGTAGGGCATTCTCATAGGTCTTCCTGTGGTGATTTCAAAGGAGGATAGTGTTTGTGGGGGTGGGGGTGAAGACCTTAAACTCATAAAGGCAATAGGCACAACTCATGGCCAAGGTAAGTCCAGTTCTTCAGTTAATTTAGCTAACTTCGATACTTAGATTTTAGGGTTTCAAGTCCTTTCAATAGCATGGAATGACTGGGAATGATAAAGGCAAAGAAACCTTTGGTTGATGTGCAGAGCCATTTCTATTTCTTGAATGAATTCATCTGAGAAATGAGATCCCCTATCACTTGAGATAGTAGAAGGGATTTCCAAGGTAGGAAGTATCCATTCAAGAAACATCCTAGCAACTGAAGTCACCACAGCATTTCAACAAAGGGAGGCTTCCAGGCATTTGGAAAACATAAAAATTAAAGTAAGTACACATTGGTAGACTTGTGGTTTGGAAGTTGGATAAACTCTTTTGTCATCGAAGGAAGGGCCCTGGTGGGGCTGCCTTCTTCCCTTGCCCCACCATTATAGTTTTTCCAGGGTTCATTCTTTTCTATCGCAGAAGCTAAATTTGAATAGGGATTATGTGATGAGAGAGAGTAATCCCACCATGGGTTTGGGCCTGTATTGGGGAGAACAGGAATGGGAGTATAGTCCCATGGCTTGATACCACCTGAATTTGACCTTGAAGGTCTGTGGAAGAGGCAGGTAGCTTAGCATATTTGTCAGCCAGTTTATTCCCTTGAGCTTCATCTAAGTTTTTTTGTGTGTGCTATGGCCTTTTGTCTTAATGACAGTGACCTGGCACAGTAATCAAAGGAGTCAGCTATTTGTTGTCCATGTTTAACTGGAGACCCTGCTGCCATCATGAAACCTTGTTGCTTCCAGAACATCCCAAAATTATGCACAACTCCAAAGGCTTAGTAGGTTTTCCCTTCTGCTTTTAAATCATGCCTGATTTGACATTTTGCAGAGCTGGATATTTACGTGGTTTGTATTGATAAGTCATGGCACAGCCAGTTGGAAAGTCCCATCCTCCCTCTGGATGTTGGCGCCATTGTATGACAGAGGTTTAGTGGGTAAATGTGGTCTAGGACAAGTTAGTGACTGGAGTTTACCTTTACGGTTATGGGCAGCCCCTTCACCAGGTAAAGGGAGTGGGGTAGCAGGGTTAAGGTTTTGACAGAGGTGAATTGCAAAGTGTGAGGGAGGGAGGAACAGGGTAGCATAAGCGGTGAACGGAGAGGCTGAAAAGTGTTGTGTATGGTCAGTAAGTGGTGAAGTTTGCACAGCATGGTGGACAAAGACACTGAGCGAGTGACCCAGAACTCAATTACAGGTGGTTTGAACCAACTTGGCAGTAGCTGTTACTGCTCACGGCAAGGAGGAGTGGCCTTAGATGCCTGATTCAGGGTTAGGCTCTAATATCCTAGTGGCTTTTGGTGTCCATTTTACTTGTAGGACAATACACCAAGGACATATCCATCTCTTTCATGCCCAACAGTGAGAAGGGTCAATTGTAGTTAGGAAGTGTGGGCAGGGATGATAAAAGTGAGCCTGTAAGACATTCACAAGACTGTTTAGATGGGAACCCCAAATTATGGGTTCAGGGACCAATGCTTTAGTCATAGAATAGTAGGTAAAGCAGTCATGGAAAAATCAGGTGTCCACGGTCCAGCATCCTATGAGCCTAAGAAACCCCTTAGCTCTTGTTTTGGTTTCAGGACAAGTTTAATGGTACAGTTCGATGTGGGGACAGTGTCTTCCCTTCAGCTGAAATATCAGGACCTAAATGGCAGACATACAGAGAGGTCCTGGTTTGGTCCTTAGTGACCTTACAATCCTTTGGGCCAGAACCTTGAGAACATATTCTCTTTCAGAAGAGAGGGATCTTAGGAAAGGGCATGCACGGGTCTGTTTCTATTTCAAGGGTTTTTGCCCTCTCTATATGTCCAATATTGGTGGAGTTTTACCCACAGTAAAGGGCTAATCTTACAGAATAGACTTAGTTCCTCAGTTACATGGATGCTGGGATGGTGAGGTCTGAGAGGACAGAGGAATTCTGGAAAGTCAGATAAAGCTGTTAAAGAGAACATGTGGCATAGAGATGATATGGGGACTTGTGCAATGAGTCCTTTGGGTCCACAGTTGATCTGGATAGCCCAATTCATGGGAAGGTTTCTCCCTAATAAATTTAGTGGGATAGTGGGACTGAGAAGAAAGTTAAGTAAGGCCTTGTTGTGGGGTAAATTATGAAAGCCCATCGAAGGGTAAGGTAAGGCTTGATGACCCAAGGAAGGTGGTCAGGGAATGGACTTCTATCCAGGGTGGAATCAGTTGTCCCCATGTCAGTGGGAAATGTGGATGCCCTTCAGCTAGTATTTTCTCCCTAGGGGTTGAAAAGTAACTGAGGGCACTGGACAATTGCTTCTTGGAGGGGACTCAATACTCCTTGAGAGAGAGGAAAGTTGAGTCCTTTCTTTTCCCTGAATGACTGTGCAGTCTTGGGCCAGTGGCCTTTTTCTTTGCCATAGGGACATGTATCCTGATCGATGGGGACCTGCCTGTTTGGGACTTTTCCAACCTACATTTTCAGGCTTTTCTAATTATTTTAGTTGTAAGGTCATGAGTTTGTGTTGTGTAGTTTCTGTTTTCCTAGAGATGCTGTCTTCATGTTGGCCTTAAGTTTTAAGTTCATATGAGATCGTGTTACCTTTGAATAGAGATAATTTTGCTTCTTGCTGAAGCGGCCCAGGCACAGCCTCCCTGAGCCTCTCCTGTCACCTGGTGTGTTCTGGGTCAATGAAGTGGAACTTAAAAGGCTGTGAGGAAGGCTCATCTGCCCAACGATGGGTAGTGAGGGAATGGTTGTGTTCACCCCAGGCCATCCTCCTGGGTGTCACCAGAAGGGCCCGTTCCCTCCTGGCAGAGGGGGTCTGGGAAAGGTTTCTTGGGTGGCAATGCCCTGTAAAACATCACCAGCTTCTTCCATTCCCCAAATATGGACTCAGCCTACCCCTGGGAGGGTCACTGGGCTACTGGGCACCAGATGTGAGTGAGCCATTGCATGGACCATCTGCGTGTCTTCGCTGTATCCTGGGTTGCTCTTTGTCCTCCTTAGATGACCTGGAAATTTTCTGGAGGCTAATTCCACAAAAGGTCACCATGCCTGAAGTAGGAGAACTGGCAGAAGGTGCATGCGTGGAGGAGTCCTCTGACATCACCTCCCTCAAATCATATGCATTTCATGGATGCAGAAGTTCCCTTCAATGCTATGACAATGGGGACAGCGCTGTGGAGAACAAGAAGGACAATGAGTGGTGATGAGGACGTTGACAAGCACAATCAGAATTCCTCTGCAGAAGGGAAGACAGAGTCCATGCTGCCTGAACGAATGACCACACACTGAGAGTCTGATGAGGTGGTCTGGACTCTTAGCCCCAAAGTTTCCTAATGAATGAGTTACATTCCGAGGTGGGAAGGATGAGTGAGAAGAAAGAGAAAAATCACCCAGAGGAGGCCAGGCATGAAGAAACAGAGTCTCAGGATCCCACCCCCTCAGACCTCCTGGGCAGAGGCAGTGGACACGAGACCAGAGCCTGCCAGCCACCCAGGCCTAGGGGCCAGTGGCCCAGTGCTAGAAAGAAGGGCAAAACCCTCTGTTTTAATGACAGTGCAGGACCCCACCAGGGCGACCCACGGCACAAAGCCCCGTCCGTTCCAACAGCCACCTGAAGACCCCAGCTGTGCCCCCACGGCCAGGTACCCACCTGATTTCTGGTCTTCCAGGACCCCAGATCCTCTTAGGGGGGCTCATCGAGACCCCAGGGGCAGATGAGGGTCCTAGGACCGCAGCATCATGGCGGGGCGGCCTGCCAACCATTAGATGCACCCAACACAGGCCTCCTGCCTGTGAGAGGCTGATGACGTTCTCTGCGGTGGACTTGGAAAGTTATCCTTAACATTTTCTAAAGTGTAAGTTTGTCCTTTAAACTGACAAGGCCAAGGTAGTCACGCAACCAATATTTTAGAAACATGCCAACTGTTGATAGAGTATTTGTAGGAAGAAAAGGGCTATTCACATACTATTAATATACTATTAAATAAATGATCAAACTTCATAACTGCCTCTGCTTGAGATTCTGAAATGCTCCCCCCCTCTCTCATTCCCCATTTGAAGACAAGCGGTTTTATCCATGCAGTTAACTTCCCAGCCATCCAGTCTGTCTTGTGCTTGTTTATTGGTAGGTTCATTTGGTTGTTATTGTCTCTGTAAGTCATGACCTAGGTTATGAGGGTATCAAGCCAATTTCACCTTAAAATGAAAAAAATTCTGATAAGTAACATCTCATACCTGGAACCCATAACATCATTGTGGACATGCAGATAATGGAGACTTCCATAGGTTGCAATCATTTAATTGTTAGCATTATTAAAGTGGTATTATTTAGTAGTAATAGTAGGAGATATTATCTAAATTATTTCCATTCATACCCTTTGGACCTCCAATGAGTTAGAAAACTATTTTCAGGTGAGCACACCCATTTGTGGGTGATTTAGAACCAAGGATTACAAAGAAAATTCTCTTGGACAACAATTTTAATGGGGAGTAGTGGGGGTTAACCGAATCCATTTAATTTGCGTATGTGTTGCGCATATATAGTCATATAACTTTTGACATGAATGTAGCAAACAATATATCAAATAAATATATATGCACAAATAAGTATAGAATATACATACACACCTATATTCATATGCACACTTTATATTTATACATAAACTTTTATGAAATTAGAACTTCAGCATTTTCAGAAAGTCTATATTATGTATGCTCTAAGTATTGCCATGTATGGATAACATGAGTCCTAACTGTTCCTGTTAGTTTTCCATAAATGAGGTAAGTTTTAATCTTTTTATTCAAATATTATTTAGGTCTTTTATTTCTTCTCTTTATGAGTAGATTCCTAAATATTCATATTAATGCCATCAGTTTTAATAAGGTCTATTCATGTGTATGTGTGGATGTGTAGATGTATTAATCAGAGTTTGCACAATAATGGTTTGTAACAAGCCACCCAGAAACCTGTAGCTCACGGCACGAAGCAGCTGTTTTCCTGCTCGTGGTGCCCACCTAGTGGTGCTTTGGCTGGTCCGGGCAGTGGTCCGGCTGCTGTGTCCTTGGCTTGTCTCCAGTCCGTGGACTGTGCTTGGTATGCGGAGAAGGGGAAGGACGAGCAGCTGCCCAAAGCACGTCATTCCCACGGGAAGTTGGAGGAGGGAGCTGCAAACCGAGCTGCACAAGTGGATTCAAGTCCAAGTATCTTTAACACAGTTGCACACAATTTTAATTTATCCTTTCACTTTGGTAATTTCTCAAATTTCTAAAAACCTTCACCCCATTTAATTTTCAAGGTATTTGATCATGCCATTGAAAATAATTATGGTTTTCAATCTTTATCATCTTTTTTTAAAGTGCTTCCTAATTTTGCACTAATTAGAAAATAAAACTAGGTGCATTTTTACCATGTCGTTAAATAAAAATTTTCTTAAATGCCCCCAAGGAAAAAAGAATGGTCTCCAGAGCCGAAGGTAATGTCCTCTAAACAGAGCCTCTTAAGCTTTATACAGAATACCTGCTACCTTGTTAAAATGCAGATTTTCCTTCAATATAAGAAAGGCGGAACCTGCAATTTTGCTATTGACAGCAAAGTATTTGCATATATAAGGAAAAAGAATGCTGCATTCACCTTTAGGTTTTGATTTTGGTTTTGTTTAATCAAGTAAGGATTTTCATTTATTAAATGGTTTCTCTATATTTTGTGCAATTTCCTCATTTTTCTATTCATTCGGTGACTTAATTCTTTTTGCTAGGACCCCTGCCTTGAGGGTGAGACTCGTATGCCGGGGCCACGCCCTAATTGGCAGGACGGCGGTGGCCGTGGTGGGCTGCCATCGAGTTGCCCGGTGAAGGGCCCTGAGACTTGGAGGCAGAAGAGGGGGCTCCGCCGCCAGCACCGGCATCTGCAGGCGACGCGGTCAGAGATGAGGCCTGGGGTCCTCCCAGACAGGGCGGAGGGCTGCGTGCACAGGAAGCCTGATTGCCGGTGGCTTCTGCGGCTCACAGAATCACCCTCTGGCATCTGCTTCCCTGTCTTTCTCCCCGGCCTCTCAAAGGTGTAGTTCACGGTGAGTGGATGTGGCTCCGTGGTTGAGTGCCTGCTTCCCGTGTACAAGGTCCTGGGTTCAAGCCCCAGTACCTCCTAAAAAACAAACAAACAGAAAGACCATAGTTTAGACTCTGGTTCCCTGCATTGAAACAACTCCTGCTTGGAGAACTGGAGCAGCTCCTTCCGCTGCAGGACCCTGACTGACGCCGTAGCCCCCGTTCATCAGTTGGAATCGTCTCTGTCGGTTAAGTCAGGAGAGGCATTGCCAGGACCGTGCGGGAGGGGGTCTGGTGTGAGCAGCCCCCCTGCCCCTTCTACCCACACCTCCAGCGGCCTTTAAGCCTGGCTGCACCTGAGAAACCCCAGCACCCCGCGGCCAGGGGCGCAGCCGGGCAGCGCGGCCGCACACGGCTGCTCTCTGGGGAGGTCTGTCCAGCTCTGGACGCTGGGAGAGGCGAGCCCCGAACTTGCACCGAGGACAGCGAGTGCCACCCGAGTCGCGGGGCCCCAGCTCAGCAGCGTGCCCCGGTGTCTGCTGATGCATCTCCCAGAGGGGCTGGCAGGGAGGCAGGCACTGGGATGTCTGGATTTCACATCTGGCACCTGGGATCGGAAAGAGAAAGACAAATGTCCACATGTTACTCACGTCATAGGAGTGACTTCTTGAGGCGATGACCAGGCTGGGCAGAGGCAATGGTCACGCTTCAGCCCCAGAGGCGCTCCGGGCTGCTCTCACCATCGTGAGTGAATTCTGTTCCTCTCCTTCCCTCCGGGAGTCCGGGAAGCTGCGCGGGGACCTCAGTCCTTGCGGAGGCGACTGCTGCCCGCACAGGGTGTTGGCGGCCGCCGCTGTGCTCTGGGGAGCATGCAAATCCACAGGCGAGTGCACAGCTGCAGGGCTGGCTCCCCCAGTAACCGACAGCTCCTCCCAGGTGTCCCTGTCAGACCAGAGCAGCACAACAGAGAAGCCTCTCCCCCAGGGGGCCACGGTGCAGACTCTGTCTGCTGTCACTGAGTATTTTTGGCCCCTTTCAAGTTCATGGCTTACTCTTCTTGCTCTCTCTTCCTAAGACATGGTCTGCCAGCTATGGCACAGCCCCAGAAACTGCAAGAAACTTTACAAGCTGCTAGCCTTTGGTGCTTGCACATGATCGAAGCTAGAGGAGCTGCCAGGGTGCCCTTGGCATGGTGAATGATCAGAATTACAAGCCAGAGGTTCAGTGAGGAAAGTGCAGGGCCGTGGCCTGTAAGGAAGGCCCAGGCACCGGCTGTCGGCCTCGCTAACCCGCCAGCGCCAGCTGAGCGCTCTGTCCTGCCGCTCCCACCTGGACAAGCCAAGCTCAGGAACTTTCTCCCTCCATGTCTGAGAAGCGGCAGCTGCCTTTCTAGGTCTGGTCACCCGCTCGTTTCCATCCTAGATGGTGCCTCAGCAGGAGCCTTCAATGCCTTCTTAACCCCAGCGGTTCCCCTAAAGGAGTGGAGCCCCCACCCCACCGGCATTCACGTATAGCCTTGTCTGCTGTGCTCCCTAAGCCTCTGATTTCCCCACTTCTCCCGGTTCTGGGAGAAAACAGCTGGCCGCAGGCAACAAGTCCACGTGGGGCGGGGGTGAGGGTGGAAACCTGGCAGGGTGGTGGAGCCACAGTATGAAAACAGTGTCCTCAAGGGGAGTAAAGGTGCCTAGCAAAGGACGCTGAGCTGGAGTGGGGTGAGGGGGCTGGCCACACTTTTGGCCGTGAGGAGTCAGAGCTGGAGCCAGTGAGTGGAAGGTAAGGGGCCAGTGGAGGCCGCGGAGCGGGTAGGGGGCAGGTGAAGGTTATCAGAGCCCAGCAGGTGTGCGTGTGGGAAGGGGAGGTAACTTAGGGGACAGTGGTTTGTTTCCTACAGTGGTTTGATCACATAGTAAGTTCATTAAGGATAATTAGAGCCGAGAGTCCCCCTGCAGCAGAAAGGAGTTACCAATAAGGAGGAGAGAGTTCCAGAATGAATCCTGATGATTCAGACTGGAACTGGAGACAGTATAAACTCATGGATTTATATGGGTATAGATGTGATTGTGTGTCAGATAGATAAGTTAGATATTTTCCTAGCTTAGAAGCAATGTCTTTCCAGCCCCAATGAGCACTCATGGTGTCCGGATCTATGAGTAGTGTAGAATTTCTAAATTTCTAAACACCATGCTTCACTAAGCGAGACCAGTGATCCTTGGAAAACTAGCTAGTTCTAGGTCCAGGCTAGGGAAAATACAAGGGAAGCCTGGACCATCTTCTGCTGAAACCTAAAGAAGTGTTCAAAGAATGACGGAGTTATGGCAAAAGGGAAGAGAAGCCAGCTTGAATGGGGATCCCTATGGCCAAATCTGGGAAATTGAGTCAAAATTTTACCAAAATAAGTAATGATGGTAACATAAAGCATTGACGAATATATGAATCCATGAGTCTATACTGATATTTTGATGAGGAATCGGATATTCAGAAATCATCAAATAACTTCTCCACAAATTCTTAATAATTTCAAAGGGAAAAAAGAGAGAAACTGTACAGCAGAGTCTGGCAGACACCACCTAAATCCAGTACTCAAAGGAAATGTCATCAAATAGGCAGATTGAAATCACAGCATCACTTCTGTGATATTCCTCCCAAAGATGCATTAGCTGAAATTAATCACAGGAAAAATCAGACAAATCCAAATCAAGGAGCATTCTACAAAATAACTGGTGTGTTATCTTCATAAGTTGTGAGATCGTGAAATTCAAGAAAAGATTGAAGAACTGGTCCAGGCTGAAGAAGACTGAACAGACGTGGCAACCAAAGGCAGCGCATGATTCTGGACCAGATCCTTTTGTTACAAAAGACGCTATCGGGGCAACTGGCAATTCTGGAAATGGGCTTGTAGTTTGGAAGGAGTAATGTACCAATGCTGATTTCCCGATTCCATGATTGCATCAGTTAGGTAGGAAGTTGTCCTTGTTTGTGGGAGATGCATAAGAGAGTGTCAGAAGGTGGGGCTATCAGGCCAGCAGCTTACTCTCAAGTGGCTCGGGTGGGGGGCGGGGGAGAACTTTGTGCTGTACAGGTTGTTCCACGACGGAGAGTCTCAATCCTTTATCCAAAGGCTTC
>JAQZBX010020826.1:0-32721 GCA_029593785.1 Cabassous unicinctus | reverse complement strand
TCTAGCTATTTTTCTGGAGAAGAGATTCCTGTGTGTTACTACTCAGCCATCTTCCCGGAAGTCTCCCTTTACTTCTTTGGTTAAATTAAATCCTAGGTATTTGAGTCTTTTTGTTGTTATTGAAGATGGAATTTTCACCCATATTTCCTCCTCAGATTGCTGAGTACTAGTGTACAAAAACATTACTGATTTTTCCGTGTTAATTTTGTATCCTGCCACTTTGCTGAACTCATCTATTAGCTCAAGTAGCTTTGTCGTGGATACTTCAGGATTTTCTAAGTACAGAATCATGTAATCCGCAAACAGAGTTTTACTTCCTCTTTTCCTATTTGGATTCCTTTAATTTTTTTTTCTTGTATAATTGTCCAAGCTAGAACTTCTAGTACAATATTGAATAATAATGACGACAGTGGGCACCCTTGTCTTGTTCCCGATCTTAGAGAGAAAGCTTTCAACCTCTCCCCATTGAGTATGATGTTGGATGTGGATTTTTCATACATGCCTTTTATCATATTGAGGAATTCTCCTTCTATTCCTATCTTTTGGAAGTGTTTTTATCAAAAAAGGATGCTGGATTTTGTTGAATGCCTTTTCTGCATCGATTGAGATGATCATGTGGTTTTTTTTCTTTCAATTTGTTAATGTGGTGCATTAAATTGTTTGGTTTTTTTATGTTGAGCCAGCCTTGCATACTAGGAATAAATCCCACTTGGTCATGATGTATAAGTCTTTTGATATGCTGTTGGATTCGATTTGCAAGTATTTTGTTGAGAATTTTTGCATCTACGTTCATTAGAGAGATTGGCCTGTAATTTTCTTTTCTTGTAGTATCTTCATCTGGCTTTGGTATTAAGGTGATGTTGTCTTCATAAAATGTGTTCAGTAATTTTCCCTACTCCTGATTTTTTTGGAAGGTTTAAACAGGATTGGTGATAATTCTTTTCTAAATGCTTGGTAGAATTCACCTATGAAGCCATCTGGTCCTGGACTTTTCTTTGCTGGGAGATTTTTGATGATGGATTCAATCTCCTTAAATGTGACTGGTTTGTTAAGTTCTTGTATTTCTTGTAGCTTCAGTGTAGGTTGTTTGTGCATTTCTAGGAATTTGTCCACTTCATCAAGGTTGCCTAGTTTGTTGGCATATAGTTTCTCATAAAATCCTCTTATGATTCTCTCTATTTCTGTGGGGTCATTTGTAACTTCCACCCTTTCATTTCTGATTGTATTTATTTGCATCTTCTCTCTTTTTTCCTTTGTTAGTTTAGCTAGGGGTTTGTCAATTTTATTGATCTTCTCAAAGAACCAGTGTTTGGTTTTGTTGATTTTCTCTATTGTTTTTTTGTTCTCATTTTCATTTATTTCTGCTCTAATCTTTATTTTTTCTTTCCTTCTGCTTGTTTTGGGATTGGTTTGCTGTTCCTTTTTCTAGTTTCTCTAGTTGTTCAGTTAAATCTTTGAGTCTAGCTCTTTCTTCTTTTTTAATATAGGCATTTAAGGCTATACATTTCCCTTTCAAGATTGCCTTACTGGACGTCCCTTGTACATGATGGTTTGCTTCTCCCTTGCTGCTCTGAGAATTTTATCTTTATCTTTGACATTTGACATTCTGAGTAGTATGTGTCTTGGAGTAGGTCTATTTGGATTTATCCTGATTGGGGTACAGTGTGCTTCCTGGACATGTAAGTTCATTTTTTTCGTGAGAGTTGGGAAATTTTCAGCTATGATTTCCTCAAATACTCTTTCTGCCCCTTTTCCCTTCTCTTCTCCTTCTGGAACTCCCATGACACGCATGTGTTTGCATTTTGTGTTGTCATTCAACTCTCTGAGTCCCTGCTCAATTTTTTCCATTCTTTTCTCTGTTCTTTTCTCTCTTCCATTTCAGGTGTTATGTCTTCGATATCACTTATTCTTTCTTCTATCATTTCAAGCCTGCTGTTGTATGGCCTCAAATGTGTTTTTGATCTCACCTCTTGTGTCTTTCATTCCCATGAGCTCAGTTACTTTTCTGTTCAGGATTTCAAATTATTCTTTGCGTTCGCTCAATGTCTTCTTGATGTCATTTATCTCTTTAACTATATTGTCTTTCAACTCAATTTGATTTTGGAAATTTGCGTGCATCTTGCTGATTAGTTCTCTCAAATTCTGCATCTCTTCTGGGGCTTTGATATATTCCTTTTCTTGGGGCATTTCTCCTATTTTCTTAGTATGGCTCGTAATTTTTTGCTGATATCTAGGCATCTGATTAGGATGTAGTTTACTCAAGATGCTCAATCACTTTCTCTTTTGTAGGGATTTAGTGGCAGGAGGCTGTGGGTTACCACTGCTCTTTGATTTTTGGCTCAACCTGGATTGTTATGATCGTCCTGCTGCTTGCTCAAAACTCGGCACTGGACCCAGTAATTGGTTGTAGAGTTGCTTCCTAGGGCCTTGGGCAGGGGGACTATAGTGGCTGGAAAAAGCCTCTCCAACTTATTTTTAATTTTCTTGCATGCACTTCCCTTGTCTGCCAGGAGATGGAGATCTTTGGCATCTCTCAGTTCAATGCCTGGTCGGAGTGTATTTGTTGCAACCTAGACCAGATCAATTGTTGCATCATCTTGTTGGGTCAGTTTGCCACACCAGTTGGTAGAATCAGCTCTCTATCTTGCTCCTCTTCTTCAGGATTCACCAGGAAATGAACCTGGGACCTCTCATGTGGTAGGCTGGCATCCAGCTGCTTGAGCCACATCCACTTCCCTAGATGCCCTTTCTCTGGTTGAGGAAGTTTACTTTTATTCCTAGTTTGCTAAATGGATTTCCCTCTTTCTCTTTTTTTTTTTTTTTTTTTTTGAATTTTTAAAAATCATGAATGAATATATGCAATTTTATCGAAAGTTTTTCCTAATGAGATGACAGTGAATTCTTTTGTTTTCCTAATGAGGTTAATTAGATTAGTTAAATATAACACAAACCTGGAAAAAACTCAACTTGATTCTGATGTATTATATCTTGCTGGATTTAGGTTACTTATATTTGTTTAGAATTTTTCCAATCTATGTTCATAAGTGACAATAACATGTAATTTAAGCTTCTAATAATATCCTTGACAGATTCTGGTATCAATATTTTACTGATCCCCAAAATAAGTTGAGAATTATGCCCTCTTATTCTATTCCATGGAAGAGAGATAATGTCAGACTGATATTATTTCTTCTTTCAATGTTGGTAGAATTAACCAGTGAAGCCATCTTTCCTTGAAATATTTTTTATGGAAAGGCTTTTAATTACATATTAAATTTATTTAACAGTTATAGAATCAGATCTTGTATTTCTTCTTGTGTCAGTTTTGAAAAATTATATTTTTCATATCATTTGATATGACTACCTACTGACAAAGTATCTTAGTGTATCTACTATCTATTCCATAAGTGTAGAACCCACAATGATGTCCTGTCATTCAAATTCTGCTTATTTATATCCCTCTCCATCTCTCTCTTTTGGATAAATTTCTTGATAGGTTTATTGATGTTACTAATTATGGTGCTCTGGAGCTGTACATACTTCAGAAAAATATATTCTTAAATTTAATCCATTCCTGTGAGTGTAAACCCATTGTAAATAGGACCTTTTGATGAGGACAGTCAGTTAACTTGTGTCCCCCCTCAATTGGGATGGCTCTTAATCCTATTACTGTAGTCCCTTAATAAGAGAATGAAATTCAGACAAACAGAGAGAAAGCCACAAAAGCAAGAAGCTGAAATCAATGAAACCCAGAAGAGAAGGAAGGTATCAGGAGACAGCACGATGTATCTTGCCACATGACAGAGGAGCCAAGGATGGCTGGAAGCTGGGCTTCAGGAAGAAAGCATCACCTTAATGATGCCCTGATTTGGACATTTTCTGAGCCTCAAAACCAAGAAAGAATAAATTCCCATTGTTTAAACCAGCCAATTCCATGGTATTTCCTTTGAACAGCCTAGGAATCTAAAACGATAGTCTTTTCAAAATATTGATTTTTTTTTACTTTGTTGATCCTCTCCCATGGTATATTTGTTTTTGCTTTTATTTTCATTTCTTTTTTTGTCTTTATTATTTCCTTCTTTCTACTATTCTTTGGTTTAGTTTGCTGCTCTTTATCCAATTTGTTGGGATGAATACTTAGGTCTTTGGTTTGCAGCCTCAAAATCTTCTAAAATCTATAAATTAACCTCTAAGTAGAGTTTTTACAGAATTCCACAAAATTCAAGATGCAAAATGTTCTTTAAGCGCAATATATTTTGAAATTTCTTTTTCTGATTCTAGGTTATTTAGAAAGACATTTCTTAATTACAAATTATACAAGAATGTTCTAGTTATACTTCTGCTATTGATTTCAATCATAATTCCACTATGTTACTAAAATCTGACCCTTGTTTTATAATCCAGTATATGAACACATTTTGTAAATATTCCATGTGAACATGAAAACAATGTGTATTCTGTAACTGTTGTTGCAGTAGTCTCCATATTTCAATTAAATATTTGCTGATAAAGCCTCCTATTACCTTAATGATATGTTTCATGCATCAGGCCCAGGCAAACTATTCAGCAAGGTATGCTAAAACTTCCCACTATGATTGCAAATACACGTGTTTATTCTTTTTGTTTTTAATTTTTACTTTATATATTTTGGGGCTATTTTATCAGGTGCCTATAAATTTAGAGTTATGTTTTCTGATGAACTGATCTTTTAGCATTATGAAAAATCTTTTTATGTGTAGAAATGCTTTTCATCTTAAAATTTGATATCAATACAGCTACACCAGTTTTGTTTTGTTTTGGTTAAGATTTGCCAAGATTTTTTCCATCCTTTTACTGTTAACGTTTCCATTTCTAATCAACTTCATTCTCCGTGTCATCACGTAACCTTATATCTGATTATAGCAATAATAACCCTGCATGAAAATTACTACATGTATCTCCCATCCTATGCTACATATACTCCTTTTGGACAAAATTTAGAGCTGAACCACAGTAATCATAGTCATGATTTTTCCTCCAAAGGCGTCTTTTTTATTTATTTTTTAAATCTTCCTGATTTAACATTCAATTGAATTTAATAAACAGTCACTGGGAACACATTCATACTATGTAACAGTGATAAATAAATGAAACATTTAACATTTAAATTGCCTTAAATATCTTATTATTTCAAACTCATTTTAAGTGGAAAAGCATGAGGAGTGAGTGAAGGAAAAATAAAACAAATGGGATGGCAAAGATATCAAGGAATCAAAATTGTTTTAGTTTCCCAGCTGCTAAAATAAATACCATACAATGGGTTGGCTTAAACAATGGGAATTTATTGGCTTATGGTTCTGAGGCTAGAAGTAGTCCAAAATCAAGGCATCAATAAGACCATGCTTTCTACCTGAGCAAGAGCCCACATTTTGTTTGACCATGCCTTAACCCTAAGAATTCTATGGAAACTGAAGGCTCTTTCTCTTCCTACAATAAAGGAAATATTTAGCTGCCCATATTGGGCTTTTTACACTGTCCTGTTCCATATACTGTACTGACTCAAGAGTCTATTAATAAGGTCCTCTAGCCTATCCCAGAACAAGGAAGCCAAACCAAATCAAACAAGGACACTTAGCAATACACAAAGTGACTGAGCCCAAAGTAGGAATAAAAATAACAACAAAACCCCAAATAAACCAAAACATCCTTTTTTTGCAGGGTACACTGAAATAAGCACAAGTTTTCTCATCTATTTGTGGACTAAGAAAAATTGAAAACCCTATAAGATGTGGCTGAAAAACTATGTTCTGGTTTGTCACTGGCTTACACTTATATGAAGACCACGATATCTGAATTGAAATACAAGATTTAAAATGCTCATCATGATGATTGATGATGAATTAATAAATGTTTGTGTTTGTGTGTGCATGTATATGTAAGGAGGACATGCATGCATTAAGCTACTCACCTGCTCCAATTTAAAGATATGCTGATTAAAGTAGTGTTGTAAGCGTTCATTAGCAAAATTAATACAGAACTGTTCGAAGCTGTTGTTTTCATAATCTTCAAACCCAAAAATATCAAGAACACCAATGGACAAAGTCTGTAAAACAAGACAAAATTTTGGTTTGAAAAATGAGATTCAAATTTATTTCATGAGTAATACCCCTAATTTAAGTTACAAAACACTCTAAGTCATTACACAGTAATGAAAAATGGATTTTTTCAGGCTAGTATTCAGTCAAAATATAACACAAATAAAAAACATTTTAGCCATCTTTAATTTATCTTCATCTTTTTCCTTTTACATAATCATAAAAAAATACACTTATACTTTAACACCTGTAATCCATGGATTACATTACAGAAAAGCAGAAAGCAGGATTGGTTGCTAATTATTTCAGTCTCAGAAATCCCTGAACTCCAAACGAAAAGTAAAGAGCCTATGGGCAAGTCAGAAAGTTACCTAAGTGAAAGATCAGCAGAGCTGCATTACTCCTGGCTATATCTTGCTATGCCAAGAGAACCATGCAATTTTTCCTATTCTTGGCTTTATATTCCAATAAATGGAATTCCGCTTTAAAACCCAAGCTAAAAAGTACATTTAATACACCTCACGGAGGCTAAGAATGAAACCAGACCTCAGAACACTGTCTATGGCATGGCATGGCATGGCATAGCATAGCATGTAATTGCTTATACTACTATTTCTTGATATTTTACATGCAGAAATTACCTATTCTTAAATGGATGATAGGGATTAAATTCTAATACCATGATAGAAATTATCTTCCTGTCACCCTACTCTACTTGGTGCTGTGTATATGCACATCTAAAGAATGTAAATGCACAAGAAAAAAGATCTGGAAAGCTGCACACAGAACAATATTTATTACAAATAGGGTAAGCCAATAGTAGTAGGGATGTAGACATCAGGAGTACAATACTTATTACTCTATATAATTCTTTTCTGTTCTAAATTTCGTGTATTAAAAGTTTATTAAAATGTTTTTAAGGGAAAAAACATAATATAATCCAATGTGTGTTTACCTTAGTATTTCGTTCCAAATCTTTACTATTCAAAAGTGCATGATTAATTCGAAAAACTATCCAGTCAAACAGGGCACTATATAGAGACTTAGCCATGGAGTTCCTGACAGTCACAGCCTGAAAGACAAGAAAAATGTTAGGAGCATGACTGGAATTTGCAATAATCTGATTAAGATACTGTAGCAAAGTATGTTTTGCTCTCATTCAAGAGAGCATACTCTCCTCAATTAAAACTTCATTTTTCTCTCAACATAAACATCCTATAATTAAAGCTTTGTATATGTACTAATTAACTCATTCCAACTCAGAAAATCTAATGGGGATGGCTAAACTTGCCATAAAATAAAAAGGGAACAAAATGTAGGTCACTCGGTCTAAAATATTTATATATATATAAATATATATATATTTCCTCTAGAAAGAAGGTATAATGGGACATATACAACTAAAAATTCAATATCAAACTAATGGGTCTTCAAGGTAAAATGGGGAAGAGCATTCAACAAATGAACAAATCTTTAAGAAAAAGATAAAGAAACACAAAATGAACATTCAATATATAGTCACAGATTGGATTAATATAAGTCTAGTTATCTGTGGAATCCTAATCACACTATCAAAACATAGAGACAATACTGACATAATTACTCCTGGTTGTCTTCAGGTTGTTATCCACAGTAACCTCTAGAACTTCTCCATCTCCAGAAAGAGTAAAAATTCCTTCACCATGTTATTATGCAATTTTTCCCCATATTTCAAACTTTTTCCATTTTTTCACAATCTAACAATCATTCTGAAAACTACTTCTAAAATCTAGTATACCACTAATTCCTCATAAACTAGTATCATCTGAAAACTTAGCTCTCTTCCTTCCTTGCTATTCCATCATCCATATTGTGGTAAAAATATATATTCCATATTGTACACTACCAATCACATCTAAAATCAAATAAATGAGAAACACAGGAAACTGCTAAAAACAGTTAAAGGATATGAATATGTATTTCAAAAAGGAGGAAATTCAAATAGCTATCCAGAAAAAAAATGAAATGCAAATTTAAACAAGATTTGATTTATACCTACCATATTGTCAAAAATGGGAAAGATGAATAATACCAAAGTGTTAGCAAAGGTGTAAGAAATAGAGAACACTCATCCATTATTGTTTCTTGAGTTCTGCTATTTATTTTTGAGTCAGCGAAGGCAGTTTGTGTGTTTCTAAGAATTTATCTATTGCATCAAGGTTATCTAATATGTTGGTGTTCAGTTGTTTTAGTATCCTTTCATACTCCTTTTTAATTCAGTGGGGTCGGTAGTAATAACCCCCTTTGCATTTCTGATTTTCATTATTTCTGTTGTCTGTTTTTTTCTTGATCACTTTTGCTAAAAGTTTCTTAATTTTATTGATCTTATCAGAGAACCACCTTTTGGTTTTGTTGATTTTTTTTTAAATTTTTTGTTCTCAATTTCATTTATCTCTGCTCTAGCATTTGTTATTTCCTTTCTTTTGCTCCCTTTGGATTTAGACTGCTCTTCCTCTAGTTCTTCCAGGTTTGAGGTTAGGTCTGATTTAAAATCTTTCTTCTTTTTTAATGTAGGCATTTAAAGCTATAAATGTTTAATTTACACTTATTTGTGAATTTTCCATTTCTCCCTCTTTTACTGATTTGTAGCTTCATTCCATTTTGGTCAGACAAGATATACCAAATGATTTTAATATTTTTGAAATTATTGAGACTCCTTTTATGACTTAAGATATGGTCTATCCTGGAGAAGGGTCCATGTGCACTCAAGAAAAATTTATATTCAGTTGCTGTTGGGTAAGTGTTCTGTGTATGCTTGTTAGGGCTAACTGATTTAGAGTATAACTCAAGTCTTCTATTTCCCTACTGATCTTCTAACTGATGTTCTAACTATTATTGAAAGTGGTGTATTAAAGTCTTCTACCATTAATGTAGAATTATCAATTTCTCCCTTCAAACCTGTCAGTAGTTGCTTCATAAATTTTGGGGCTTTCTATTAGGTGCATAAATAGTTATAATTGTTACGTCTCCTTGTTGAATTGAACCCTTTATCAGTATATAATTACTGTCTTTGTCCCCTATTTTTGTCAAACTGTTTTTGACATTAAGTATATTTTATGTGATATTAATATAGCTACCCAAACTCTCTTTTATACTTCCATGGTGTGTATTTTTTTTCCATCCTTTCACTTTTCAACCTACTTGTCTCTTTGAATTTTAGCTGAGTCTCTTGCAGACAGCATAAAGTTGGGTCATATTTTATTGTTCATTCTATCAATCTCTGCCTTTTAGACTGGATCCCTCAATTCTTCCATTAATGCCTAATTTTATATTTTGATTTTTTTGTGTTGTACCATACTCAGTGTCTTTTCATTTCTATTTGGATATATTTTTTCCATATATTTTTCTTGTGGTTAACATGGGGTGAAAATTTACCATCCTAAATATATAACCAGCATATTTGGTTTGATAACAATTTGACTTCAAAGCCATACACACTTGCTTTACTTATATCACTCCATCTGCCCAAGTTTTTTTTGTACTTGTTACTAACTATATCTTTGTATGTTCAAAACGATAGATTTATCATTACTTTTTATGCATTGGCATTTTAGCACCTGTAGGAACTAAGAAGAGCAATAGTACTGGCATTTATAATTATCCAGATGGTTACCTTTCTCAGAGGTTTTTATTTCTTTATGTTGCTTTGAACTACTGTCTAGTGCCCCTTCCCTTCAGTCTGAAGAAATTTCTTTAGCATTGCTTGTAGGGCAGGTCTAGTGGTGATGCACTCCCTCAGATTTTGTTTATCTGGGAACTTCTTAATCTTCCCCTCACTTTTGAAAGAAAGTGTTGCTAGGTATAAAATTGTAGGTTGCCATGTGAAATATGAATATGGGTAATATTGCATGTAAGAATGTTTTTGCAAAATGTAAACACAAATAAACTAAAATTGTAGGTTGGCAGTTGTTTAATTTCAGCACTTTAAGTATTTCGGCCCACTGACTTTTTGCCTCCATGGGTTGGGATGAGAAATTGGCACTCAATTTAACTGGGATCCTGTGGAAATAACAAGTTGCTTTACTCTTGATGCTTTCAGAACTTATTCCTTATCCTTCAAATTCGGCAATTTGATCAGTATATGACGGGGTATATTTTTCCTCATGTTTATCCTGTTTGGTGTTCTCTGGGTTTCTTGGATACACATATTCACGTCTCTTAAGTTCGGGAAGTTCTGCATTATTTCTTTGAATATTCTTTCTGCCTCTTTCTTTCTTTGCCTTCTGAGATTCCCATAATGAGTATTTTGGTAGGCTTGATGATGTTCCAGAGGTCTTTTAGGAGAAATATTTTCAATTTTTAGAATTCTTTTTTCTTTCTGCTCCTTAGCCTGACTTATTTCAAATGATTTTTCTTTGAGTTTGCTGAACCTTTCTTCGACAGCTCCAATCTGCTGTTGGAACCCTCCTGGGAATTTTTCATTTCAGTTATTGTCATCTTCAACTCTAGTAGTTCTGTTTAGTTCCTTTTTAGAATTTCTATCTCTTCCCTAAGAGTCTCATATTGCTTATTCACTTTTTTTCTTGATATCCTTTAGTCCTTTCTCTGTATTTTCCTTCCTCTCCTTGAGCATTTTTAAGATCTTTTTTTTTTGTCTTTCTTCAGTAAGTCCCTAGTTTGGTCTTCTTCAATGCTGTTTTCTGGATTTTTATCCTCTTCCTCTGTATGGGCCATCATTTCCCATTTCTTTGTTTGTCTTGTAATCTTTTGTTGCCTGCTATACATTTTAATAGTATAAAATGTTAACTCTGGATTTAACTCAGATGTTTCTCAATTTTGTAACAAGCTGGTGATATGACAGAGATCAGGAAGCTCTGCCTAAGGTGAATGCAGAGTATAGGGTGCCCCCGTCTTTTTTAAGCCTGTGTCTTGTCCAGGGCTAGAGCTTATTAGTTGTTTTTGACCTCCCCTACTTACAGGAATTTGAATGTCCCTCTATCTCCCAGGATACAGACCCACTCCCTCTGCCAGATGATTAAAGCAGGTAAGCCTTTGCCCCAGAGGATCCACCTCAATAATTTCCTACACTGCTTTCTTTGTCTCAAGCTGCTTTTGCCTGGAGGGCAAATTCTGGGAATGCTGGAGAGGAGTTTCATGAATCAATCTTTCAGGCTAGGAACTCATATAAGGGGTACATACCAGCTCCAAACTGCCATGGGGATGGAATCAGGAAGGGCGTCAGTAGCTTCTTTCATTACTCCACTAAGCTGCACTTTCTTGACCTGCCCAGTAAATGCAGCCCTTCAACTGTCCCTCACAGCTTTGAAGAATCAAAATATCTCTAAGTGTCCGCGGCTACTTTTGTCCAGGACAGGTTGGATCAATGGCAGCCCTCAGAGTGAGACCCCCAGGTACCCGATGTTACTAATCTGAAGCTGTGATCAACGATCAGCAGGACCCACCACTGATCTTGGGCAAGTGGATTTCTATGTCTCTTTCTGTCACCAACAACCTAGCCAGAGATCAGACCTCATAGCAGCCTGCTGCAAGAGTGGGAGATAGAAGCTGGTAATCACCACACGGAGAGAGCAATTTTCAGGGAGGGCAATTTACTGGACTTTACCATAATTCAACAGTTTCTTCCTACCACTTTTCCCTGGATGCTGCGCAGTGTTCTACTGGACTCTGGGGGTTTTGAAATAGTTGTTTCAGATAGCTCCTACCTCTTTAATAGCTGTTCTAGTGGAGGGACAGAATCCTGGATCTTCCTATTCTGTCATCTTTCCACAATCCTCTCTGGACAGATTATCTTACAACCACCTTATAACACACTGGAGTTTCATTAAACTAAGGGTTCCTCAGCTATGATACAAACCCATTACAGGTGCAGCATCTATACAGACTCCCACATTGCTCCAATGGGACTTGGGGAGCAAGGGGAACCAATGTGAACATGAAGCACATATTGTCTGCTGTGTCAATAGTCCTTTGTCTCTGTCCCAGGAGTCTCTTGTCCTAATAATCCATGAAATTTTAGCAGCCACACCTGTTAAATTGTAAATAGAGTTAAAATTTCTGGCCCCTCACATTTCCTGACATTTGAATTGATAATATTACTGAAACATGAACTGATGTCCAAATGAAGGGGGAAGGGGAAAGGAAGGCAGCATAACGGGAAAAGAGTGATAGGAGAGGCTACGTTAGGCTGTGAAGAGAAAGAGAAAGAATTAATGGAAGACACAGAGCCATGGCAGAGTTTATTTTAATGTAAAATATGAGCAGGTATATATGCTCAGGGAAAAACCAATAAAGATAACAGAACCCCCTAAGGCTGTGATTCACTGCACAGGTGGAAGAATTTCCCTTATACCTCCTTTTGTTCTCTCTCTCTGACATAACAGAAGACTGAATAGGGGCAGATACTTAAGTAAGCTTGTAGACAGAAAAGAAAGTGAGAAAGTTACTTGTTTCTATGTGGTTGTTTTTGTTTGTTTGTTTGTTTTTAAGAATTAAAAGCATCTAATGGGAATGAGAAGCTAAGGCTGTAGGGGGATAAAATACTCAAAAAGTTGAGAAAGATATAGGACAAAGGTAGAAAGATTCTATCAGACAATATTGTAGACTCAATGGAGTATGGATGTAATGAATTTGTAGTGAAATAGTTCAAGAAAACATTTTTAAAATTTGACACAATTCTTCAAGATAGAACTATTATCAAGGCCATGAAGACCAGAGTCCTTGAAGAATCACAGGAGTAATGAGGAAGTGGGTGAGATTTTTCAAGCCTTCTGATGGTGGGATGTCTACTCCATCTGAGAGTATGCACTTCCATTATATAAGAGTGATCAGTGTAGGAAATGTAAACAGAGACTAGAAGGGGTAGCAGTAAACAGGCTTAAGTTAGTTTAACATAAAAGCAACAAAACCTTGGCTACTAGTGCCTTGGAACTCACCAACAACTGACTCCATCAACACTGAAGGAGAGAAGAAACTAGTTTGCTCTAAATGTGTTTTCTCAGTCCTTTATGGATGTTGTTTAAAATAAAACTCTGTACCTAAAACGTCACTTATGAGAGAATACTCACAGCTCAGAGAAAACTTTTATTGATGTCTTTATTCAATTTTCTTACTTTTTTGTTTTTTAAGTGTTTTTAAAGTGAAATTTAAACCAAACCTCACTAAAGGCCCACTCCTTAAGTGTGGGCTGCACATAGTGACATTCTTCCAAAAATAATAGTTAAGGAAGTACAAAAAATAGTAATTTCACAGTGGATAAACGCGACAAATCCTACTTCAGCCAAGTGATCAAGGTCAACTTCAACAGTCATAAATCATGTAGCTAGTATGTACTCTTAATATGATGTGACAAAACTGGCACTTTATCTTTAATATCTTTCTCCCCAAAAACCCACAACTCCAGTCTAATCATGAAAAAACAATTAAGATAAATCCCAATAGTGTGGCATCCTACAAAATACCTGACCAGTACTCCTCAGAACTCCTGAGAAACTGTCACAGCCTAAGGAGATAGGACAACTAAATGTAATGTGTTAACATGAAAGGGATCCTGGAAGAAAAAGACAAGAAGTAAAAACTAAGGTAACCTGAATAAACCACGGACATTAGTTAATAATAATGTTATCAATATTGGTTCACTCATTGTAACAAATATACCATACTAATGTAAAATGTTAATAGCAGAGGAAACCGAGGTCAGGAAGGTATACAGAAATTTGCAGCTATATTTCTCTGTAAATCTGAAAGCTTTCTAAAATTCTAGTCCATTAATGGAAAAAAAAAGTTCATAATTTAGAAATCATTTGAACTTACAAACAAACAAATAATAAGACAGTTATCATAGAGCCCTGGTCCTAGAAGAATATAGATCTTCATAATTTATATATTCATCATCTCAGGGCTGATTTTGAAGTTTGCATATTCAGACATATATTTCTGTACTGAGGCTTAAAGGAAGTATAAAGTAATGAATAAGATCTATACTATCTTCCAATCAATGTTTCTCTATTAATCTACCTGTGTGGCCTTGGTCAAGTTACTTAAACTCTTAGATTACAGTTCATGCATCAGTAAAATGGAATAATATTACAAGCTATCATATAAGTGATGAATAAAAATATAAGTAAAGCATTTAGAACATTGCTGGTACATACTAAGCACTAAAGAGTGCAAGCTATTATTATCATTACAACTTTTGCTTATTATTTTTGTGGCTAGTATTTTTTTTTTATATGTTTTTATTAGAGAAGTTGTGAACTTACAAAACAATTATGCACATGTGCGGATTTCCCATACAATACCCCTCCACCAACACACTACATTGTTGTGGAACATTTATTACAGATTATTAGAAAATATCAGACTATTACCACTAACTATGGTCTACAGCATACATTTGGTATATTTTTTCCATACTCCTCTATTATTAACACAGTACATCTTCGGCATTGATGCAAGAATATTATAGCATTGCTGTTAACCATAGTCCATAGGTTACATTAATTGTATTTTTCCCATGCTTCTCCACAGTCTTACACTTTTGCTTATTTAGTTATTATTATTAAGGTAAAATACGAGAAATAATTAAATGCCATTTTTTGTGTTATGATCACAAATATAATGAAAATTCGAACATACTTCAACATTTATTAAGTATCCTCTAAAGGTACTGTACTACAAAGCAAACAAACACAAGATAGTTCATGGCAACTAAAAATAACGGTACTATGGTCCATATTTAAGTAATTTCAGAGGAAATTTTAGCTTAATTTAAACACATATTTCCGGAGTATCAAATTCTGGATATACTATTGGAATAGCTAAATGTTAAGTACTTTAAACTGTCCAAAGTGCTTTCCATGAGCATAACCTTCCCAAATTCACAGAACAAGTCTATGAGTGAAGTAGAACTCAACTTTGGGCTTTTCCCTCCAACTTATGCCCCCAAGCTCAAAAAGAAGTTAAAAAAAAGTATAATGATCATCCATAAACCTACCACCCAGATAAAATAATTCTTAATTTGCCATATTTGCTTTATAAGTGAAAGACAGGATTTTTTGGCTGAACCATGTGAATATAAGTTACAAACATGACAGTTTACCCTGAAATCTGTACCACGTATCTCCTAAAAATTAGGACGGTATCATACATAACTATAATGCCATTATCACTCTGAGAAAATTAATAATGATTAATTACCGATATCCCCTAATATCTAGTTGGTATTAAAATATCCTGAGTTATCACAAAAAAGTATTTTACAACTAGTTTTTCACAACCAGAATCCAATCAAGATTCATGCATGGCATTTGACTGACTTTTTCACTGCTTTTAAACTAGAATATTCCCTCCACCACCTTGCTCCACCCCTGACACTGAGTTTAAGAAACCAGTCTAATTGTTTCTATGATGACCCACATTCTAGATTTACTGTTTCCTCACGTGTCATTTAATTTATTTCTCTATCACTTTTTTAAATAATAAAACAAGCATTAAAGGTCCGATTAGATTCAAGTTAATCTGGGCAAGAATCCTTCATAGTTGATGCTATGCTTCTCATATAACATCACATCAGAAGACATAAAATGACAATTCAACCTACCAATAGTGATACTAAGTTTGATTACTTACTCAAGATGACGATTGCCAGATCTCTCCATTATAAGGATACATTTTTTTTCCCTTTGTGATTGGCAAGTAAAGTTCGATGATATTTTGCACCATGCAAATACCTATTGCCCAACAACTTCAAGATTATATAATCTATTGAAGATCCTTCCCCCAGTCAATTATTTTATTAGTACAGCAATTCTTCATTGCTTCTACTTATTAGCTAGCACTCTTTTGTAAAGACGCACTTTCTCTTTGAATTTGGAATAAACTAGAATTTATTCTAAAAAATCAGGATTAATGCTAATTCCTTCCTCTTAATTCCCTATTTTCAAAGAAAAAGATGGTATAATGGTCACCTACAAAAATGGATTTTCTTGTAAATTTTTTTTTTTTTTTAAGTTTTATTTTTTTAATTTATTTCTCCCTACCCCCCCCCTCGTTGTTTGCATTTGCTGTGTCTGTTTGTTTTTGCATTTGCAAAACAAATCTGTTGTTTGCATTTGTTGTGTCCAAGACCTCAGATATGGGAGGGAAGCACTTCATCGCTTGAGCCACCTCCACTCCCTGCTTTGTTGTGTGTCTCATTATGTTTTCCTCCTGTCTCTTGTTGCATCATCTTGCTGCATCATCTTGTTGGGTCAGCTCGCCACGCCTGCCCATCTGAACTCTCAATTCTGTTCCACTGGTGTACATATACCAATGGAATAGAACGGATACCATGCTGTCTTGACTGTGATAACTTTGTAATTAGTTTCCTTTTTTTTTTTTGAAAGTTTTCCGATGCATTTTATTCATAATGTAGCCACTTCAAGATGCGGGAGTAAACGTCCATATCTGCTGAGTTCTTGTTGGATGAATGAAAAGGCAGAACTTCTTTGTTATACTGACAAATACAGTCTCACAATCAGAAGAAACCTTTGATTCGTTAGCGGTTTCATAAGCTTGTATAATAAAATAAGCCTTAGCTGATTGATGATTTCATGGTCTGCAGTTTTTGTGTTAAATCCCAACATCTTTGTAATGGTTCCTCGAAAGTCAGCAAGATCTTGTTCTCGTCCTGGCACATATTGAAGTGTGCTCTTTGCTGGATAGAGCTCGTGGGTGGCACTGTCGAGCATCTGCTGGGCCCACTCTTTGTCCGATCTTGCTTCTCACTCTTGCTCTGCAGTCTAGTGTTTTTTTCAATTTGTCTGTTTTCATAACTGCCTTCTCTTTCATTGTTTCAACCTTTATTAAAGATTGTCTGAACTTTTCAACTGTTTTTTCTTTAAGAACATTTACTTTTGTCAGTTGAGTTTTCATATTTTTATTTGACAATTTCAAATCGGAAAGCTGCTTCTGAAGTTTTTTAATTTTCTCCCCCAAATATCTGAGTTGTAGTGGCCTTCATTTTGCTATATTCAAGGATAGTTGTTGCTTGTTGTCCTTCTTCTGGCTGTTAACTTTGTAATAAGTTTTGTTTTTTTTAAGATTTATTTTATTTATTTATTCTCCCCCTCTCGTTTTTTGTCACCGCTGTCTGCTCTGTGTCCATTTGCTGTGTGTTCTCTGTGTCTGCTCGTCTTCTCTTCAGAAGGCACTGGGAACCGAACCCCGGACCTTGCATGTGGGAGAGAGGCGCTCAATCACTCGAGCCACCTCAGCAACCTGGTTTGTTACGTCTCTCACTGCCTTTCCTCTTTCTCTCTTTGTTGTGTCATCTTGCTGCACCAGCTCGCTATGCCTGCCGGTTGCGACAGCCTGTCTTTTCCAGGAAGCACCAGGAACCGAATCCAAGACCTCCCATGTGCTAGGTGGGAACCCAATCCCTTGAGCCATATCCACTTTCCTGTAATAAGTTTTTAAAACAGCAAGTATGAATCCTCCAACTTTGTTCTTCTTTTTCAAGATGGTTTTGGCTTTTCAGGGGCCCCTGCCGTTCCATATGAATTTAATGGCTGGCTATTCCATTTCTGCAAGGAAGGCTATTGGGGTTTTCTTTGAGATTGCATTGGATCTGTAAATCACTTTCGGCAGTACCAACATCTTACTGATATTAAGTCTTCTAATCCTTTAAAACAGGTTATTTCTATTTGTTTAGGTGTTCTTTAATTTCTTTTAATAATGATAGATAATTTTTGTGTAGAGTCCTTTATATCCTTGGCTAAATTTATTCCTATTTTATTCTTTTAGTTGCTATTTGTGGGAGGAGGTGTGGGGGATGGCGAGGGCGGTACGGAGGCTCTAAGCGCGCTGCCCGAGAAAACCGAGACGTGGACACTGTTTTGGCGCCGAATGCCGCAACCAGTCAGGAGCGGACGCCTTTGCAGCTACCGCAGCCAATCGGCTGCCGACATCTGTAGCAATCTCTCCTTGCCGTGTGCTTCAAGATGGCCACCGCAGCTCGGCACCGCCCCCTTTCTAGCATATACCTTATATGGACATAAACCCATCCCAAACAATCAGAATCCGCCCAGTATGCCTTACCCTTCCCCCGTTTCACCCCACCCCTCCCGCTCTTTATAAATATCAGAGCCCGCCTAATAAAGTTGGACTTGGAAGCCCAGCCTCGTCTCCGGAGTGTGTGGTAGTCTCCGTAATCGTTACTCATCGTCTGCTGGTAACCGGGAAGTGTCCGTCTCCCCACTCTCGTCTGCGGCTCGAGACGCAGACCCCGTTCTTTGGCTCGCTGTGCTCGGGGACGCCTGAGCCCGGTGAGCCGCAACCCTCTTCCCTTCGTCCCCCGACCGCCCAATCGCCAAGGGAACCGCCCCGGGGGTGGCGATTGGTGGCGGTGGCAGGCGGCGGTGGTCAACTGTGGTCGGCGATCGGCAGCAGAGCCTGCAGAGAGTCACGCCGACAGCTATTATAAATGTAATTGTTTTCTTGATTTGCTTTTCTGATTGTTATTGCTGGGGTATAAAAACAACAGTGAATTTTGTGTGCTGATCTTGTATCCCACCACTTTGCTGAATTCATTTATTAGCCCTAGCAGCTTTTCTGTAGATTCTTTGGGATTTTCTATATTTAGGATCATGTCATCAGTGAACAGGATGAATTTTAATTCTCCCTTTCCAGTTTGAATGCCTTTTATTTAATTTTCTTGCCTAACTGCACTTTGAACTTCCAGTACAATGTTGAATAGCAGTCATGAAACTGGGCGTCCTTGTCTTGTTTCTGATCTTAGGGGGAAAGCTATTATTCATTCTCCATTGCTTATGTTGTTAGTTGTGGGTTTTTCATATAATCCTTTTATCAGTGTTGAGGAAGTTCTTTCTATCCCCAGTTTTCTGATGTTTTTATTCAAGAAAAGGTGCTAGATTTGGTCAAATGTCTTTTCTACTGAGATGATCATAGGTTTCCCCCCTCTTTTATTCTATTAATATGGTGTATCACATTGATTTTCTTATGTTGGACCACCCTTACATTCCTAAGATAGAGTAATTATTTTTCAATGCTAAAAATGTCCCAAATTTGGCAAGTGGGAACCTTGTGAAGCTGAGGTACAAACAAGCTAAACTGCCAAGGATTCATTGTTAGTATCAGAAACAGACTTTAAATCCAGGTCACCTATTTCAATATTCAGTACAATTCACTACTTGGTCTTTCTGGGAATGCAAGGAGGCATAACAAACAAGCTCTTACTAGACAGAAGAATTCTAGGTAAGCAAGTTTAAAAGAGTTTTTGGAATCTATTTTCTCCTGATAGGAGCTAGTTGAGAAAAAGAAAGTCGTTAAAAAAGAGTGACATTTCTTTGACCATTACATTTCTTTTTATGTAGGTATATGCAGCATACATTTATGTCAATGAAGCATGATAAATTTCTCAGTAATCACTATGACTCCAACAAGAGTCCTGCCACTGCTTATTTATTAATCCTGGTATCCCTGACATGCTGGCTCACTTTCCATTACTTTTTTTAAAGTTCTTTTCTCTACCTGAAAGTGTTCAGTCTGATCCATTTATATATCAAGGAAATTAAGCCTAACTGGCATGGGTTCTACGTATATCAAACTTTTAAAATGCAAATTTAGTTCTTAAGGTAGAAAAGACTTTTAAAATACAATGTCAGTTAAAAGAAATAACCCAGAAATACAAATACTGTCAATCAGAAGTGAAAATGATGACTGCCAATATTTTTTTAAATTTTAGAGGCAGTAAAAAAAATAAAATAGGTACCACCAAACAAAGTCGGACTTGTGATCTAAAAATCTACTTGAGGAATTGAACACAAAGACAAAGGCAAGAAATGAAAATAATGAAGAAAGAAAGAATAAAAATTTTAAAAAGAGAGGCATGTTTCCATTTTAAAAGAAACAGAAATATGAGAAAAAAGAATTAAAGAAATAATAGTGTTAAATCTCTCTAACTTGAAGGTATAGGTTTTCAAATTAAAAGAACTCACTGAATCACAAGAAGGATTAAAATTTTATGTATCTAGATTCATTGGGTAAAAAATTTTGAATTCCAAGGTGATAAAAGCTTCAAGCTTCCAGACTAAAAATTCTTTACCTAAACCACTGCCTACATAGGGAAGAGAAAACTAGCACCAAATTCTGGAAACTTGAAAATACTTGGGAAATGTTTACAGATTTCTGGGAGAAAAAAGAATGTGACCCTATAATTCTATACCTAGGCAAGTTATCAACAAGCTATCTTAAAAATAACAAGAAAATCAATAGTAGAATATATATATAGTAGAATGTCATTCTGTTTTTCCGGGGGTGGGGGGGTGGCTAATATTATCAAATACAGCAAGAGTAAAATGTTTTCAACTAAATAAATGAGCTTAAGACACAAAAACAGAGAATGAGCGCAAAAATGTAAACAGGTAGATTTTTTACTTAAAAGACTTTTAATCAAAAAACAAACCCACCTATTTATTGTTTTTAAGTACCAGTATAATAAAATACCAGTCACATAGAATCCATATGGACCTATATAAACCAAGATAATACCTATTTATCCTGCAGCTTCCAATATTACTCTTTCAGCCTCTTTTCTCTGAAATGAAGTCCTGCCTACACAATATTTCCACTTGAATATCTGAGTTGCAGGTTGATTTCATAAACCACCATATCAATTAACATCCCCCCCCCGCCCCCAAAAAGAACCCATTTAGTGTTTCCTATCTCACTCAAGAGTGTCAATATGCTTAATGTTGTACAAAACAAAAACTTAGGGCTCATCTTTGACATCCCTTTTTCCTCCTTTTGCCTCCCATTACTCAAATCATTAACGGGTCCTGTTGATTTTACAATCTAAATTTTTTTTCTTTTTAATTCCATGCATTTCTCCCCATTAGTTGGTAACCATCCTAGACCAAGCAAACATTTTTCTCCCCAGGAATACTACTACAACCTCTTAACTCATCTCTCCACAATCACTCTTGCCATCTATGTTAGGCAGAATTCCAACATGGCCCCAAAGATTCCCATTCCCTGATATACATGCTATATATAATCTCCTCCCCTTAAGCATGGGATTGATGGATTTCATTCCATAATTAGGTTATGTTATATGACAAAGTGAAATAATTTTGCAGATATAATTAAGGCCCTAAATCAGTTGATAATGAGTTAATCAAAAGGAAGATTATCCTGGATGGGCCTGACTTAATCAGAAAAAGTTCTTCAGAGAGAGACTTAGGCCCTTCCATCAGAAATTCACTTGCTGACATTTATGAAACAAAATGCCACATTGTGGACAAGGCCACATGCTAGAGAATGGCAAGCTGTCCCTAGTAGCTGAGAATGGTCCCTGACTGACAGCCAGCAAGAAAGGCCACAAGGAACCAAATTCTGCCAACAATCTGTCAGCTTGGAGGAAGGCCCTGAGCCTCGGGTCAGATCGCTTCCCTGGCCAACACCTTGACTTCAACCAGATTAAAGTCTGGGCAGAGACCTAGCTAATCCAAGCCCAGACTCATAGCCCACAGAAACTGTAAGATAATAAGTTGTGTTATATTAAGTTATTAAGTTTGTTACATAGCTATAGAAAACTAACACATCCTCCTCCAACTGATTCTTCATACTGTATCCAGAGTGATTCTTAAAAAAATAAAAATCTAATACATCCTTCTTCCTTAGAACACTTTAAGAGCTTTCCAATGCTCTTCAGATACAATAATAGTAAAAATTCTTAATGCTCCCCATTCTACCCCTAGGGATTTCAATCACAATTTCCTTCATCTGTGTCTTCTAACCCCACAATCCTGTCCTATTTTTATAATTGTCATGATTTGATTTCTCATCACTTTCACAAAATACTCTCTAAAATAGCAGCTTCTAAACATTTTTCCTACCCCTACATAACTGAGGAACATAACTATAGCAGCAGGTGAGATTTATATAGCAATAAATCTCACCTGGGAGCCTCAGTAAACAGATAATATTTAAAGCCATGGGATTGGCCAAAATAACCTAAAGAATATAAAGACGAAGAGACAAAGACTATTGCCTAAAGCATCCTGTCTTTTAAATGTCAGAAAGAAACACCAAGCAAAAAGGACTGGGAAGGAGTGGCCAACAATAAAGTAATAAACCAAAAAGAGTATGATATCCTAGGAGCTAAGTGAAGAAATTGTCTCAAAAACGAATAATCAACTGGGTCAAACTCTATCCATTTATAATTCAACCTACCACTTCTCCACCTCATATTATCAATAAAAAATTAAGAGTGGTGAATATATTAAGATCCTTGGAGAAAAACTGCTTAAAATCACACACAACTTTAAGTTTCCAAGTCAATGGAACATTCATGATAAAAATTTCAAGGGCCTTGGAAATATTTCAATCAAAATTCTTTGTTGCAATCATTTTCTTTCTGTTAAGAGGAAAAATACAAACCTAAACTTCTAAAAATGTTCAGAGTCCTTTGATTTCAAAGAAAATCTATTCATACCTCTGGAAGTTTATACGGTAATATAAGCTTTTCTCCCACTGTCACAGTCTTCCTGGTAACTAATGCTTCAAATAGCATCTCTTCTTTAACCTAAGGAGCAGAAAAGTAAATTAAATATATAACATTTATGATAAAGGGTTGGATTATTTTATTGAAAGGCCAAATAGAGAAAAAATACCTTAATGAGATTAGCAAATATACATCAGAGGAAAAAAAAAAACAGGAAAAAAAAAAAAAAATACACTGCCAATTTTAATAAATGGCCCAAGTAGAATTTAAGTGTGCCATTCAACCCCGTTCCAAAAATAACAAATAAAAAGAGGGTACTGCAATATCACTACTGGGTATATAATACCCAGAAGAATTGAGAGCAGCGACACGAACAAACATCTGCACATAAATGTTCATAGCAACATTATTCACGATTGCCAAAGGCTGGAAACAACCCAGGTGTCCATCAACAGACGAATGGATAAACAAACTGTGGTCTATTCACACGATGGAATATTATGTAGCTGTAAGAAGAAATGAAGTTGTAAAGCATATGACAACATGGATGAACCTGGAGGACATTATGCTGAGTGAAGCAAGCCAGACACAAAAGGACAAATACTGTATGATTGTGTTACTATGAACCAAATATATTGTGTAACATTGTTTGATTTAAAAAATTGATATGTATCCAGTACATTTAATTGAGAAATGTATGTATTTATTCATCTGTGTTTACTTTTAAGTTTTTAATTGTTTATATTTTCAATTATTAAATGTACAAAATAAAGTAAAAAAAAAAAGAGGGTAAACAGGATAAATGGCTCTTTTAAAGTTTATTTTGTGATAAAAATGGAGAAACATGCTTCATTGTACAGAATATAAAAAGTATAGAAGAGTATAAAAACCATTTTTAAAAGACCAGCCAAAATCCTTCAGCCTAGAAACAAGTACTATAAAGTTACAGGACTTCCTAAAAGGCAGGAACATTCCAATGGATACAGATATATAGTTCAGGTATTTATTTTATTTTTCAAATATAAACGTTTAAGATAAAGTTGAATATTCCAAAAATGAATCTTCCTTTGTTTTCTCTCCCCAGAAGCAAATACTAACATGTATTTTACATGTATCATTTCAGTTCATCTTTTTATACTTTTATACATATTAGTTATATTCATAAACACTATATATATTATCATGTTTATTTAGGTCTTACATATATGGTATCATAGAACCAGTCAGAACTACAAATAACACAAGAGAACTTAATAAGCTTGGGTTCAAAAGTGAGATTTGCTGTCAAACTACATTTCCTGCAAACAACATTTACTTTTACATTGGTAGGCTCCATTCTCAGAAATGAATTTTTCTTTTGTTATCAATACTCTTTTAGTTACCTGAATTGTTCTTGCCAGTCTCCCACCAAAGAAGGAATACTACACTAGCACAAGAAACCTTGGTACCTGATGAAAGCCTGGATTTATAAATAAAGACCACTAGCCACAATTCCCTGTGTTACCACAATACCAAATGCTCAACTAAAATATCACCAAAAATGCGTGATGGAAATACTATCTATTCTCTGACCTTCATGACCTTCAATATCACAACCTTCAGATATCACATACCACCTCCCTGTAGAATTTCTTTCTGATGTTGAGTCTACCTCCAATTCATGTACTCCCTCCTGCCTCTTCTGTCGGGCTAATTTATTTCATTAAAGTTAGTGAGCAATACCCAGTCATGTACAGGAAAAAAAAAAAAAAACACTGTTAGGCTAGATAATAAGGAAGAAGCAGTCATTGCTCACAAAGAATGTTGCAGCCTTAAAATGCACACAAGCTAGTAAAGAATTAACTTAATGCTATTTAAAAAACAAACAAACTAAAGTATGCTAAGTAGAAACAAGTGCCCTATTCTTAGAGAGTGGGTTTTAGAACATTTAATAAAGTTAAACCCCATGCAGAGGTATATGATCCAAGAGTTGAAAGATGAATAATATTTTAATACAAAAAAAGCAGGCTATTCATAATCTCCAAAAACTGGAAGCAGCCAAGACATCCTTCAACTGGTGAATGGATAATATTCCACCATACAGTGGAATATTATTCAGCGATAAAAAGAAATAAGCCGTCGAGCCATGAAAAGGCATGGATGAATCTTAAATGCATACTGCCAAGTAAAAGAAGTCAGTCTGAAAAGGCTACATACCAAATGATTCCAATTATATGACATTCTGGAAAAGGCAAAATTAGAGAGCCAGTAAAAAGATGAGTGGTTGCCAGGAGTTTGCGGGGGAGGGGTTGAACAGGTGACCCATAGGAGATTTTTAGGGCAGTAAAACTATACTGTTGATACTGTAATGGTGGATACATGACATTATGCATTTGTCAAAACTTACAGAACTTTACGCCACAAATAGTGAATCTTAATATATGAAAATTATTTAAAATCATGTAGGAGGTCAGGGGATTCCCCCAGGGAGAAAAGCAGACTGTGACAATAGAACCTAACTGTATTACAAATGTATGAAACAACTTCAATGCGTGGGAAGAAAAGGTATTGACCTAAGTTATTTGGGAAATGAGTGGACTCTGTAAAACTAAAGGAAAAAGGATCTGCACATAAAAACTGCACTCTAGTTGATAAAAGTGTTTCCCACAGGGGTACAGGTTAACAATTCTCATTGTTATATATGTATGCTAGAATTGAACAAGTAAGTAAATGATTGGCAGAAGATAGGAATCAGTTGTCTCACTTTTAGAGTGGGAATTTACAGATAAGCAAAAGGAAGAGGTTGGAATGATCTAAATGGTAATGGATTAGCTGGATACAGAAGTATGAACTCATGTTTAGTTTAACATAGATACGGATGGTTATTTAGAAATATTTATAGATATGTGTATGTACATAGGTTTGTATACATGCCTACATTTCCTTGCTGTTATTTAAGGTGAATCTAGCAAGGTAAGAAATTAGCTGGGAAAATATGAGAAAGCATCACTCCAGGAAGAAAGAATAAGGTAATAAAGACCATAATGTAGGAAGAAGCAAGTTGGAGATGAGAACCTTTAGGTCCTATTCAGCCCATGAAGAAAAGGAAAAGCAGAATCTTTTCTCTCCACCCATCCTGAGGCCCCATCTTCAAATAAAATGAACTAAACAATATCTTTTTATGAGAAGAAATCTCAAATACAGAAGGAGAAAAACGAGAAGAGGCCCAGAACATTATACAGTCTAAAATGGAAGTACTCATCCTACCAATAAATTGAGGGATTACAAATGCCTGGGGAACGGGAGATGGGAAAAAAAACAAATAATCTGAAGATACAGACATATTCAATAGCAAAGGAAGGGAGCTATCAAGAAAAAATCCATCTTTGAGACAAACATTACTTTTTCTTTTTAGGTACCAGGGGCCAGGGATTGAACCTGGGACCTCAAATTGGGAAGCCAGCGCTCAACAACTAAGCCACATCAGCTTCCCTGAGTTGGTTTTTTCATTTGTTTTGCTTGTTGTTTGTTTTGTTTTTAGGAGGCACCAGAAACCAAACCTGGAACCTCCCATGTGGAAAGCAGGCACTCAACCACTTGAGCCATATCAGCTGCCCACAATCATTACTTATTAATGAAAAGCATTAACCTATACATCAAATAAAAATAACAATGAGAAGTTATCCAGTATTTGAAAAAACAACTTAGAAGGTAATCACTCACTTCTAATAATTCTGAGACAATAGGCAGAATTTCAGGATTACAGATATCTATGGAGTCATCCCGGTATGTCTTCTTTTTATAACAAATATTACCCAAATGTAGTATTGCTGAGAGAAGGGAGAAAATCCTGTGAAAATAAAAACACAAATTACAGTTTGTGTCCTTAAAGCCCTTATCATTCCAAAACTCTAGTCAAGCAAATTCATCAGTACAAATATGGAGCATTTGGTTTTCAGAGAAATAAGAAATATGGGAATAATAATTATATCTAAAATTTATTGAGTATTTACTATATGCCAGGTACTATGCAAAGTGCTTCACAAGATCTTCTTTCAGTACTATATCACTCGTCATAAATAGATGTTTCAAGGGGATTTCCTGTTACTACACAATTTACTGTAGTGTTTCAAAACTCTATCCCTTTCTAAATGCTTTACATTCTAGAATACACTTTCACTGCACTGTCTATTTCAAATCTACTGAATCAGAATCTCCAAAGGAAGGGCCTTGGAATCTGCATTTTTATCTGTATTTCTCTTCTTTTTAATCAAGTATCCTAGTGACTGTTTTATGATTAGATATATTCAAGAAATACTTTCTTCTGTCAGTTTATGGTGCCTTTGGTAAATATTTGTTTTTTTAAACCTACAAGGTCATTGGGAATACTACCTAAGATCAGGATCTTCTTGTGAAACATCATCTGGAACACCTTTCTCTCCTATCCAGTCTCAAATTGCTCCTCCTAAAGTCATTAACTAATCCCTCCACTTGTATTCTACATCCCATAAATTCCAGTTTACTCAGGAACCTTAGTATACCCATTTTCTTATCTCTTACCTGCACCTACAAGAGCTTTCTATCAAAATATTCTCATGTTCACTTCTCTCCTATTTTAAACAACCTATCCTAGATCCCACATCTTCTTTCCATCACAAATAAACTTTTTGAAATGTTAATTTATATACTGCCTTTACTTTGTCATCCCCCAATCACTGCTGCCTTCTGGCATCTGCTCCCTACTAAAATGTCTCATGTGAGTTAACAAGGACCTCTCCAGAGACATTTAACATAGCTGAACACTCCATCTAAAAGCCCTTTATGAAATTCCTTACACATAAGTATCTTTGTATCTTTACCCAGTGATTTCCTATGGATAAATTCGGTCTAGTTTTAAGAATTTAACTATGTGTTTTCTGAAAACTAGGAAGTATTCTAATTAAGACAACGGTATGCTTTAGGAACCAGATGGATACACTTTCAGAAGTCCTAAATCAACATCTAATTTAGAGGTCTAATTTTTCAAATAATTTAAAAATTTAAATGTTTGAATCATTCACATGACTCCAACAAAACGCAAACCAATTATAAAGGAATAATTCATAAAAGTATTCTGGGTTAAATTTAACTTTAAATGGAAATAGAGAATAAACTCATTATCAAATGCTTATTTATATTATGTAAATTTTTGCATAATTTACATTATGGAAATATCCATTTACATTCATAAATGTTCAGAATCCAACATCATGTTTTAGAGGACAAGGCCAGTCTAGTTGAAATGCAAAACCTGTGTTGGGAAATATCTGAAGAAACATTTGAACAATATGTAATGGTCAAATTGAAGGCCAGGCTACTAGAAACATATTGTTTCCAGTGGTTTACAACATAGGATACAGTCATATCAGAAAGTAATTAAAACAATCCACTGTTGTATCTAGGTAACTTATGTTTAAAAAAAAATTTAATTAAGTTTCATATAGATTGACACTGCATTCAAGCCATGTCAGCCAGTCAGGTGTCACATGGAATCAATGAGATATCTGGAGGAAAGAGTAGAAGTAACACAGCTTGAAAGAATTGACAGAGGTTCTCTCATTTACTTATCAATTTTCAGTGAATTGCAGTTTACGTCACCAGTTAAATGGATTTGCCTATTTACAAACTATTATTTCATTTTAATTAGTTTAACCCTCATAAAAAGATTCTAGCAAAAAAATATGCTGATTGAAGATTCATACCAATGACAAGCAAAAAAGAAAATGACAGAGTTGATATTCTCCTACTCCTAATATGAGCTCATCAATCATGAGATTAAAAATACTGACAATATAATCAGATGTGACATACTCAAGAACACTGCTTCACCCAGAAAAAACAGTATAAGCAACTATTTTTTTTTGGTGAGGGTCAAGATTTTTTTGTGACTTTCATTTTATATAGTTTTACTTTAAATAAGTCATCTTTATATCAGTCTTTTTACATTTATATTTTGTTTATGATTTACAGTGAATAAATATGCTTAGTAAAATGGTACAGGCATAAATAGAGAAAGTACACAAAAATATTTTTTATTGGTAGATGTGCATGACTAAGATTTGATTAGAGATCACTCATATATAGTAAAGCAACAACTTTTAAGTAAGGTCTATGGATAGGCTTCAGGGGCACCATGAATTCCAGCAATTATATGCAAATGTTTATGAATATACATTTTATAAGACAAGGAGCTCTAGTTTTAAAGCAATTCAAACCAAGCCTTTTAGAAAAGGTATCTTTCAAATACATTTGTTCTCTACTAGGGGTTTAAGAATACAGTAAATATACTCACTGTCTTCGTGTCTTGGGAAGAAATCCTACCATTTCCATGGCCAGCTGTAAGCGTTCAAAGTCATGCCTCAAATCTTCCCCCTCTACTGTGAAGCAATCCTGTTTATTTAAGATGAAAGGAAAAAGTCAGATTACCTAAAGTCAGATTACCAGAGGCCACTCAGAAATAAGGCATTTTTAGATAAGTATATCTATGCAAATTGGAGTTGATAGAATATTTAGACATCCTCAAATTCATTAGAGCTCTTACCTTACTAAAGGTATGCAAAATAAACATACACATACCAAAACACCAGTAGGTTGCACTCAAAATAACTAAGGCAAGGCTCTCAAAAGTAATTTAAGATGTAATATAAATAGTTCCTAATGCACCAATGAAATAGCTCCTAATGAAATAATGAAATATATAGTTCCTAATGAAAAAATATAGATAACATAATATAGACCAGCAAAAGAAAGAAGTATATGTGAAAGTATAAAAACCCACAAAAACATACTTCATGTGATTGAACAAAAACAGTGGTAGAATACCAGATTAAAAAAGTAATTTTTCAGTGTAACCCTTACATTTAATTACCAAAAAAAGTCAAACAGTAACAGTGTGGACGTAATCTAAATCTTAAAACAACAAATGAACCCTTAAATCCCTTCACTATGTTCTCAGAGTCCTTGCACTTACATTTTCAAAAACCTCCTCATGCTTCTATTTACTTTTTTAATGTCCATATTCCTAGGCAATGTTCCATCAAGGACTCCATGAACACAAGAACTTTATCTGTTTTATTCACTGCTAATCTTCACATCAAGACAGTGCCGAGAACATAGTGGATAATTAATGAACTAAATACATAATTATTGAAATAATAACCAAGTATTGAATTGAATTAAAAGTTCCTTTTTGAGAAATAAAGAAAACATCCATTTATTTTTAAGTATATATGAACTATCTACCATACCTGTTGTAGGTACTATAAGAATGAATATATCTAAATATAAAGTTCATCATTAAATATAGTTTTGGAATGTTATTAAAAATACTTTTATTCTCTTTATGGAAAGATACACATGCATAGGTTAAAATTTTATAGACACTGCAAGAAAAGTTTTCTTAGACCAGGGTGTCAAAACCTCAGTCTTGTTGCATGTAGCTATGAATATTGTCATCCAACGAGTCAAGCCAGTGGGTCACCATGGGCCCCGGGGGGATGGGGAGGAAGGAATAGAATAGATGGAAAAGGGGGTATTTAGTCGTCAGTGGAATTGTTCTGCATGATCTCACAGTGATGGACAGAGGACATGGTAAATATCACCAAAATTTATAAAAGCGTACGGTCTAAAATGTAAACCATAGTGTAAACCATGTTTGGCAGCTATGTTTCACTATTTGTATATCAGTTATAACAAAGTTACCATCCACATGTAAAAAGAGGGAGGAAAGGGGGAGGATGTTGGGTATATGAGAGTCTCCTGTATTCTGTGTGTGACTTTGCTGTGACCTTTTAAAACTTCATTGAAAACAAAATGAAAAATAGTGAGACACTGGGGAATGAGTGGGGGAAGGTGCCACGGTACAGATAGGAGACCAAATATTGCAGTGATGAAAGGCAAAATGTCAAAAAATATTTTTTTTCATATTTTACATTTTTTAAATATCCCAATCTTTAAATTTTATTTTAGTTTTTTTTAATTTTTATGTATTTTATCTCATATTTAAACTTATCGTTATTATTTCATTTTCCTATTAATTGTATTCAGTTATTGCAATGGCTTCATCTTTGAAAAGGCTTTGGATCACAGGAGGCTTACAAATGGGGTGGGGGAGGATCTTTGGTGTGGGATGTCAGGGATGGGGGATGCATGGGAGGAAGTACACCTGAGCATACATATAAGGTATATAAAAATGTTCAAATGTTCACAGGGCATTGTCACAGTGGGTGGAGACTCACGCAATAAATGAAAGACTACTGAATTCCCATCCTGGAGACTCTGCTGCATTCTCTAAGGGAGCAGCAACAAACTGGCGAAGGAGGATGATCCACTGATGGGCCCTTGATATTGATGACTAGGCTTAGGAGTCGGTGCTCTGGAAATTGAAACTTAGCCTATTGTTATGGAGTGCCTAAGGGTTGCCTCCTGAAAGCCTACTTCTTGCTCAAATGTGGCCTCTCTCTAAGCCAAATTCTGCATATGAATGCATTACCTTTCCCCCAACGTGGGACATGACTCCCGGGCATGAGCCTCCCTGGCATGAGCCTCCCTGGCACTGAGGGATTGCTACCAAGCACCAACTAGCAATGCAACTGGAAAAAGACCTCAAATAAAAGGGGGAAAAGGTAAAGACAAATAGTTTATATGGCTAAGAGATTTCAAAGTGAGTCGGGAGGTCATCCCAGAGGTTACGCTTACGCACATCTCAGCAGGATCTCATAGACTTCCAAAGTGGGTACCACCCCAAATAGTGGGGCTCCAGAGGGCTCTGAAGACACCCAGGTCCTATGGTCAGGGCAGATAGCTCCAGAGTTTGGTGCCTTGCCAGTGGGCTCTACTTTGGAGTTTGTGCTCCTGAGAGTGACAGAGTTGGACTCAATTATGTCTTCCCTGCACATGGCTCATCTGTCCCTTCTATTTAAACCTATACCTGGTGCTGGAGTTTGTAGGTGTATGTCCAGAGACTTGAGTCTTTGGGCTGTCCATGTGCCAGCTGGGCCCAGAACCTTGTTGGAGCTGCAACACCTACTCTACAGCTCATTGGACTCACCCAGGACAACTGGCGGGGAGATGATGATGGACTACGGCCGTCCCAGGGAACGGAGAGAGTCTGCTCCTGCAGGCAAGATAGTCCCATCCATCTTCCCCATGGGATATAAGCCCCCTCTCAATTGGAGATGGAATGGACATCACCATCCCAGAATCCTCAGGATTGGGGGAAGAGCTATGGACTAGAGTGGACTTACTGGTATTCTACTATAGACATATTGTGATTCTAGCAATGGAAGAAATTACAACATTGATGTGGAGCCAGTGGCCACTGGAGGCTCTGGGAGCAGGGAGAGGGAAAAACAGTTGTAATACGGGGGCTTTTCTGGGACTTGGGAATCATCCTGAGTGACACTGCAATGAAGATATAGGCCATTTTATATCATCACACAACATGCAGAACTATGTGGGAGAGAGTGCAGACTACAATGTGAACTATGGTCCATGCTTAATGGCAAAGCCCCAGGATGTGTTTATTAATTGCAATGAATGTGCCAAACTAATGAAGGATGTTTATGTGGGAGGTTGTGGGAAGTGTGGGAAGTGGGGCATATGGGAATTCCTATATTTTTTGTGTAACATTTATGTAATCTAAGTAGCTTTTAAAAAATAAAAAAATAAATATAAGGTTCAACATTAAATATAGTTTTGGAATGTTATTAACTTACTTTTATTCGCTTTACAGAAAGATACACATGCATAGGTTAAAATTTTATAGTCACTGCAAGAAAAGTTTCCTTAGAAAATCAATGCACTTAATTTTCTGCCTATAAAATTTTTATTAAGCAATTTTAAGACACATTCTATCGACATGCCTATGTCTTACTAAGAATTTTAACTCAAAACTTAACACATTTTTCTTTTTAATTATTGTAAAACTTTTTTAAAAGCTTTTGCTTTCCCTTTCCCAAAACCACAGAGTTCATTTATTTTAACATTTAGTAAATAATTTTCTATAATAAGCAAGTGGAAAAAAAAACTATTTTCCACCTGTGTAAACTCAATGATACAGCAATGATTCTCATAATGATGATGTTCTTATTTGCCCAAAAAGTGAAACTATATATATATATATATATA
>JAQZBX010020825.1:0-32722 GCA_029593785.1 Cabassous unicinctus | reverse complement strand
TGGAATCAACCCAAATGCCCTTCAACAGATGAATAAAATGTGGTACATACATACAATGGAATATTATTCAGATATAATAAGGAAGACAGTACTAACACATGGGATAACATGGATGAATATTGAGGACCTTATATTGAGTGAAGCAAGCCAGGCATTGAAGGACAAATATTACGTGACCTCTCTGATATGAATTAAGCAAATCAAGCAGACTCACAGAGCTAGAGTCTAGAAGATAGTTTTACAGAAATAGAAAGGGAGAAGAAGGTTGTGAACCAACCCTCATATGGGTGAAATCTGTGATAGGGTGGAAGTGAGTAGTTGTGCAGTGAAGGGATATAACAGAGATACAGTGATACTATTGGACTGTACAGTGCAAGCTTTACAGGGGTTAGGGTGGGGAGGGTGGTTTTGACAGTCCATGAAACTGGGGGGAGGGTTTGGGAAGGGAGTAGGTGAACACTGGAGACTGGTGGGAATGTGACTGAAACTACAATATTGAGAAAGCTTTTTTGGCAATATGACAAGGAAAGGTTACTGGTTTAGGGTGTTGGATGGTGGCATTCGGGACAGGATTCATATTGGACAAACTTCTAGAGAATGTGTGAGGGATCATTTGTCATAGTGTGTCGTATCAGTGGATGGAGAACCTTATCAGGAGCGGGAAGGAGTTAGACTCCCATCCTGGGGAGGTCTGATATGTTCTCAGAGGGGATGGTGTCTCTCAAGAGCATGGGTGGTTTCTAATAGGGGAAGACAGACCAGGATGTTAAGCCCTTAGTGTTTTTTCAAGTAACTATGAATCTTGTCCTTCAAAAAGTGAAGCCTGGTGGTCGCCATGGGCCATGAGGGGAGGGGGAGGGAGGAAAAGAATAGATGGAAGAGGAGGTATTTATGGGGCAATGAAAGTGTTCTGCATGATCTTCAGTGATGGATACAGGCCATGTTTAATTTTATCAAAAATTTATAAGTGTGTGGTCAAAAACATAAACCATAATGTAAACCATTGACCATGGTTAGTAGCTATGTTTCAATATTTGTGCATCAGTTGTAACAAAGATACCATCCATGTATAAAAAGTTATTAATATAGGAAGGGGGAAAGAGGGAGGATGTTGGGTATATGGGATTCCCCTATATTCTGTATGTGACTTTACTGTGACTTAAAACTTCTTTGAAGACAAAATGAAAAAAAGTAAGACACTGGAATAAATGGAAGAAATTGTCATCATACACACAGGACAACAGATATTACAGTGATGAAAGGCAAAACATAAAAAAATTTAAATATTTTTCACTATTTTTAATACCGCAATTTTTTTTTCCTTTTTTTAGTTTTTCTAAATTAGTATGTATTTTATTTCTTATGTTTAAACTTATCATTATTAATTCATTTTCCTATTAATTGTGTTTGGTGTTATTCTTGGCTTCATTTTTGAAGAAGTTTTAGATCAAGGAAGGGTTACAACAGTAGCAGGGTATGTCATTGGTTTGGGTTATCAGAGATGGGGGATACATGAGAGGAAGCTCACCTGGGCATATATATAAAGTATATAACTGTGTTCAAATGTTCATGGGGCATTGCCACAGTGCATAGAGATTCACACAATAACCAAAAGAATATTGAATTCCCATCCAGGGGAGCTTTGCCCCATTCTCTAATGGAACAGCAAAAATCCCTCAAGTACAAAGGCAATGACTAGTGAAGAAGGATGATCCAGTGATGGGCCCTTGATATTGATGAATATGCTTATTAGCCTTTGCTCCTGAAACTGCAACTTAGCCTAATGTCATAGGGTGCCTAAGAGTTATCTTCTGAGAGCCTTCAAGTTGCTTAAATGTGGCCTCTCTCTGAGCCAAACTCAGCAAACAAATGCATTACCTTCCCCACAGCATGGAACATGACTCCCAGGGATGTGCCCTGGTACCGAGGGATTACTACCAAGCACTGGCTGGTGAAGCAACTGGAAAAAGACCTTGAATAAAAGGGGGAAAAGGTAAAGACAAATGAGTTAATATGGCTAAGAGACTTCAAAGTGAGTCAGGAGGTTATCAGAGAGGCAAAGCTTATGCACATCTCAGCAGGATCTCTTAGATGGACAAAGTAGATGCTATCCCAAATAGTGGGGCTCCTGAGGGTTCTGGAGACCTCCAGGTCCTGAGGTCATGGCAGATAGCTTCAGAGTTTGGTGCCTTGCCAGTGGACCCTACTTTGGAGCTTGTGCTCCTGAGTGTGACAGAGTTGGACTTAGTTGTGACTTCTATATACATGCCTCTTCTGTCCCTTCTATTTGAATCTATAGTTGGTGCAGGAGTTGGTAGGTATATGTCCAAGAGACTTGAATCTCTGGGCTCTCCATGTGCCAGCTGGGCCCTGAGCCTCAGCAGAGTTGCAACACCTACTCTTCTGTTCATTGCTCACCCAGGACAAATAACAAGGAGGTAAGGATGGACAACCACCACACTAAGGAACTGAGAGTGTCTACATCTGCAAGCAAGAAAGTCCCATCCATCAGTAATATGGGCTCAAAACACCCTCTTAATTAGAGGTGGAGTGGGCATCACCATCCCAGTCTCCTCAGGATTGGGGAATAAAATAAGGACTACAGCGGACTTACTGGTATTCTACTACAGACTTATTGGGATTCTAGCAATGGAAGAAATTACAACATTGATGTGGAGACAGTGGCCACTGGAGGTGCTGAAATCAGGGAAAGGGAAAATGAGATGTAATATGGGGGCATTTTCAGGACTTGAAATTGTCCTGAATGAAATTGCAATGACAAATACAGGCCATTATATATCCTGCCATAACCTACAGAATTGAGTGGGAAAGAGTGTAAACTACAATGTAAACTATAATCCATGCTAGATGGCAATGCTCCAAATGTGTTCATCAATTGCAGTGAATATCCCACATTAATTAGAGAAGTTGTTAATGTGGGTAAAAGTGGGATGTGTGGGCATATGGGAATCCCTTATATTTTATGTAACATTTTATGTAATCTAAGTATCTTTTAAAAATTAATAAAAATATATTTAAAAATAAATATAAAAATGAAATTAGTGAGTCATGCCACAAGTATTTGAGGAGTTAAATGTAGAAAAAGAACTAATCTAGGTGTAGATAGGCCCTAGCTTGACCTCAAAGAGTGGATGCTGACTGCCATAGTAAGAAAGGAAGAGAGCATCCATTAACATGTGTTAATGAGAAAGAAAGAAAATACAAGCAAATACATTGTGTTATACACATGGGATAATTATGGAACAGCAAGGAGTTCAAACTGGCTAGTGGGGGAAAGTGCGACAGATGAGGGAGGTGTCAGTGGAGAATAGAAGTGAGTAAATAGAAGAGGATGATGATGTTAAAAAGAAAGAAAATTGGATCTGAAATTGCTGTACATTTATGATATATTCTAAAAGCAGTAAACCAGGGTTCAAAATTCCAGAGAGATTGGTTTATGCTTATAGGTCATGGCTCATATTTTGATTATGTGCCCCCTTTCATACTTAGCACATTGCACAGAGAATACTCTCAAATTTGCTGCCTGAACACATTCCTAAATTACTATGAACTTACTCCAAAAAATGTCTGTGAGAGCTTAAAGCAGGTATTGGCTCACAAGGAAAGTATATCCAATGATGGCTAATCCAGTTGAGATAAAGAATGCACAACAGTTTGAGTCTAAATTACCACTGGCAAGGCTCAATTAAAAAAACACACACTCCTTTTAGCATATTTGAGAGATGTTATTTTCAAGTACTACTTATGCATGTGAAGCAAGCAAAGAGCTAATGTGTTTAAACTCAGATAGAGGTTAATGTACATACTTAGTAAATGGTCTTTTTCTCAAAAAAAGAAAATAAGAAAGGAAAATAAGTGTACATTAGAGAGAATGTGAAGAAATTGGAACTCTAGAACACTGTTGGTGAGAATGTAAAATGTTTCCTCACTGTGGAAAGCAGCAACATGGCAGATCCTCAAAAGAATTAATGAATTACCATATGGCGCAGCCATCCCACTTCTAGGTATATACCCAAAGATAAGGAAAACAGGGTCTAAAACAGATAATTGTACACCAATGTTTACAACAACATTATTCAAAATAGCAAAAAGGTGGAAGCCCCTGAGTGTACATCAACAAATGAATGGAAAAATGAAATGTGGTACATACACAGAATGGCATCATATTTGACCATAAAATGAAGTTCTGAGACATCCTGAACCATGGAAGAATCTTAAAAACAGTTTGCCTCATGCAATAAGCAAGACACAAAAGAACAAATATTGTATGATGTTACTTATTAGAAATGTCTAGGAATAGCAAATCCAGACAGAAAGTAGATTAGAGGTTATCAGAGGATGGGAGAAGAAGAAAGGAGGAATATATGTTTGGTGGGTATGGAGTGTGTGTAAATAAAATTAATAAAAATTTTGGATTAGAGATAGAGTTAGAGTTAAGGTCAATGTTAACACTTGGGTTAGGGTGTGGATTCTAGTTAGGATTTGGGATTGTGTTACAGTTGGGGTAAGTCTTGGGTTTAGAGTTAAACTTAGGGTGTCATTAGAATTAGATTTAAAGATGGGTTTAGAGTTTATTGTAGACATTTGGTTATGGGAATGATGTATTGGAGTTAAGGCTCAGTTTAGGGTTAGTGCTAGCTTTGCTTATGGTTAGGATAATGATAAGGCTTTTATTTAGTGTTACATTTAGGCTAAAGTTTATGTTTCTGTTAGGGTTAGGGTTCGATTTAAGATTCTGCTTAAGTTTAGGCTTAGGTTTGGGTTAGTTTTAGGTTTAGGATTAGGACTAGAATTAGGAGGTGGGTTAGGGATATACTTTGGTTTAGGGTTAATATTATGGTTAGATTAAGGGCTTGGGTTAGGTGGGGCTATATGTTAGGATAAGGGTTAAATTTATATGTGGTGTTAGTTTTGGTATTAACGATTAAGTTTAGGGTGAGAATTATACTCACAATTAGAGTAAAGGTTTGGGTTAAATTTAGCATTAAAATTATGTTTAGGTTTATGGGTAGTGTTAAGGTCAGAGTTTGGTATAACATTTGGGTTTGGTTATGATTATGTTCACATTAGAGTGAGGATTGGGGAAAGTATAGAATGAGTGTTAGGTTTAAGGTTAAGGATAATATTATGTTTATTTAGAGTAAGGTCAAGGTAAAAATAAATTTGGCATAGGTTTCAAAGGAGGGGACTGTAAAATTTTTCCTTTCTTATGTTTTAAACATTTTTTTAAATTTACAAGCTTTCTAATTGAAGTTTATCATTCATACATGAACATCTGTAACAATAAGTGTATAGTAAAAGTTGAGAACTTACAAAACAAATATGCATATCATCATACAGTGCTCCCATACATTATCCCACCACTAACATCTTGCATTTTGAAACAATTGTTACAAACTGTGAAAGAGTAGCATCAAAACATTACTACTAACTATAGCCAATATCTTACATTTGGTGTATTTTTCCATCAAACCCCCTGGTTATTGACCCCTTGTATTAGTATTATATATTTGTTATCATTCATGAGAGAATGTTCTCACATTTTTTTGGTTTACCACAGTCCATCTTCCACAAAGGATTCATTGTGTTATACAGTCCCATGGTTTGTACAATCCATTTGAAGTGTACATTTAGTGGCTCTCATATTCCTCACAGAGTTTTGCTGTTATCACCTCACTCAAGTTTAGAACATTTTCATTATTCCAAAAGGAAAAATCCCATTCCCCTTTATATCCCTCTGATGTTGTCCGTTAGAATTGATAAAATGTCTTCTCTGTCATTGCTACAAAAATCATATTACTGTTTACTATAATCCATATGTTACATTAGTTGTAATTTTCTCAGATTTCACCCCAGTCTTAACACTTTGTAAGAGAACATTCTTTTTTTTTTTAAAGATTTATTTATTTATTTATTTATCCCCCCCTTGCTGCTTGTGCTTGCTATGTCCATTCGCTGTGTGTCTTCTCCGTGTCTGCTTATCTTCCCCTTGCTGTGAGGTCCCCCTGCATCAGCCCCTCGCACCACATGGGCCGGCCTGCCCTCACAAGGAGGCCCCGGGAAGCGAACCCGGGGCCTCACACATGGTAAACGGGGGCTCTATCGGTTGAGCCACACCCGCTTCCTGTTGTGAGGGCTTGCTGCATCAGCCCACTAGCGAGCCCGGGGCCTCCCATATGGTAAAGGAGGGCTCTATCGACTGAGCCACTCCCGCTTCCCAAGAACATTCTTATATTTATATTGTTAACAACAATCTTCATCACCACCAAAATCACCGTTATACAGTCCTTACATTTATTTATTCTTCACCTTCTTTTCAAATGAAATATTACATCCACAGACTACCTCTTTTAGCCACAATCACATTTATAAATCTGCCGTGTTAGTTATGCTCATTATAATGTATTACCATCAACTTTATTTATTTCCACACATTTACAATAAACCTTATTAAAAATTCTACATACATTAAGCATCAGCTCACATTCGCAACTTGCATTCTATTTCCTTGAAACCTATACTCTAGAGTTTACCTCCATGGTATTACTCATCATTTTACTTCATATTATTGAGACCATAAAATATTTGTCCTTTTGTGTCTGGCTTATTTCACTACTCATAATGTCCTCAAGGTTCATCCATGTTTCCATCTGCATCCCCATTTCATTTCTTCTTCACATGAATAGTATTCCATTGTATGCATATACCACATTTTGTTTATCCACTCATCAGTTGATGGACACTTAAATGTTTCCATATTTTAGCAATCGTGAATAATGCTAAGAACATCGGTGTGCAAATGTCAGTTCATGCCCTTGCTTTCAGTTCTTCTTAATTTATTCCTAATAATGGGATTGCTGGATCATATAAAAGTTCTATATTTAGTTTCTTGAAGAAGGGCAAAACTGTCTTCTACAAAGGCTGCACCATTTTACATTCCCACCAACAGTGAAAGAGTGTTCCAATTTCTCCACATCCTCTCCAGCACTTGCAGTTTTCTGTTTATTAAATAATGGTCATTCTATAAGGTGTGAAATGATATCTCAGTGTAGTTTTGATCTACACTTCCCTAATAGCTAATGATGTTGAAAATTTTTTGATGTGCTTTTTGGCTATTTGTTTTTCCTCTTTGGAAAAAGGTTTATTCAATCTTTGCCCTTTTTAAAATTGGGTTGCTTGTCCTTTCATTGGATTGTATTATCTCTTTATATAACATGGATATCAAACCCTTATCAGGTTTCCAAATATTTTCTCCCATTGACTAGGCTACCTTTTCATCTTCTTGACAAAGTCCTTTGATGCACAAAAGTGTTTAAGTTTGAGGAGGTCCCATTTATCTACTTTTTCTTTAGTTGCTCATGCTTTGGCTGTAAGGTTTAAGAAACCACCACCTACCACAAGAGCTTGAAGATGTTGTCTTACATTTTCTTCTGGGAGTTTTATGGTTGTAGCTTCTATATTTAGGTCTTTGGTCCATATTGAGCTAATTTTTGTATAAGGTGTGAGATAAGGGACCTCCTTCTTTCTTTTGGATATGAATATCCAGTTCTCCCAGCACCATTTGTTGAATAAACTGTTTTGATTCTTCTGGGATCTTTCTTGCAGACTCAGGCTTAGAGCCTTTTTGTCCAACCCTTTGGACTTTGCCAAGAATAACTCATCCCTATACTAGAAGAGAAATAAGAGAACCATGAAATGAAACAGTGTGGGGCTCCTGTCAGGTACCAGGGCTCAAGGGGCACAGGTCCCCATTAGCTGTGGAGAATACAAGCTCCTACAGGACCTGGTGGTAAGGAGGAGGAGGTGGTAAATGCCTGAAGTGACCATTATTTCTTTGTGTAAAATTCATTTAATTAAAATGTAATTTCCATTAATAAGTTTATTGGCTTTTTCTGAAAGTAAAACATTTCAACCATGGTCAAAAAAGATTAAAAATGTTGAAGAGGATATTAGTCAGACTTCAGTTGAAGATGGTTGGAAGACATCCAGAATTGCTTTATCCAAATAAGTTCAGTTAGGAATATTGGGAATCTACAGAAGTGAAGTACTGCAGGAGTCAGACTGCTCTGAGACATTGAATCTGAATCAGGTAAATACCATGCCCAGGAAGTATTTTGTCTGTGTCCTGTCAGTGAATCAAAAAAGGCCTCTGGGTGTCTGTGGGAGGTTTGCATCTTCTCAGGTTTCTCCTCTTGTGTATTCATGGCTGTTATCATCTCTAGTCTAGTTTCTTTTAAAAAGGTTTAAAAAGAGAAGTTTTTGAGGTGTGTGTGGCTGGCTGCAGGGACAGTATTTTGTAACATTCTTATCATGTTTTCCTATTTTAAAAAAAGCTATTGCCAATTCAAAGAAATAATGACTAGTTTCTTAGAAAAGCACTTGCCAAAAAAAGCCAATAAACCATTCCTGAATTTTGTGTTAATAATATACTCCACAACTTTTTTTGAAAGACTTTATTAGCACTAATTATTTTCCTGTCAATTCTTTGGGATTTTCTATATATAGGATTTTGTCATCTGTGAATAGAGATAGCTCTGCTTCTTCCTTTCAAATCTGCTTGCCTTTTATTTCTTTTTCTTTTCTAATTTCTATTGCTAGAACTTCTTGTACAATGTTGAACAGTACTGGTGAAAGCAGGCATTCTTGTCTGGTACTTAAAATTAGGGAGGAAACTTTCCGCCTTTCAACATTGACATCAATTAACATTGATTGATTTTCTTATGCTGAACCATCAATGTATATCTGGGGAAAATCCTCATTAGTCATGGTGAATAATCCTATTAATATACTGTTGAATTCAGTTTGCCAGTATTCTGTTGAGGATTTTTGCATTTATTGTTCATAATTGGTCTTAAATTTTCTTTTTCTTTACTATTTTACCTGACTTTAGTAACAGGGTAAATCTAGCCTCATAGAATAAATTAGGGATTGCTTTCTCATTCTGGAAGAATTTGAGAAGAGTTGCTAATTCTTCTTTGAATGTCTGGTTGAATTCACCATTGAAGCCATCTGGTATTGAACATTTGATTTTTACTATATTGAGTCAATCTTTTTACTTCTTATATGTCTGTTGAGATTTTTTTATTTTTCTTGAGTAATTTTGAGGTATTTGTGTGTTTCTAGAAATATGACTAATTAACCTAGATTTTCCAATTAGTTGGCATACAATTGTTCATAATATTATTTTATAATCCTCTTTATTTCTGTAAGATCAATACTCAATTTGAAATTTGATTTTAGTTATTTGCATTGGAGTTTAAGACCAAGCTTACTTTCCAGACTATCAGTCCTGACCAAGTTACAATGGTTTCTAATTACTCATTTTCTTATATTCTTCTCAATGTAGTTTTAATATACCCCCCATTATATAGACTGGTAGGTTTCTTCAATGAGTTTCATCATCTATTAACTTCTTTCATTTGTTCATTCACTTGACACAAATTGCCAAGTATCTACCATAGATGAGGCATTTGGGAAAATATTGGAGATATATTGATTAGCAAATCAGTAACGGTGGTGACAAAGTATGTTTTTCTTTTTCTAGACCAAGCTGCCAACCTTACTCCTCACATGCCACTACCTGCTCCCTCCCTTCTCCTGATTACCTTGAAACCAATATTTCAGCTGTAGTACTGAAGAGAAATACAACTGTACCTTAAGGGGAGAAAATGGAAGAAGATAACTTGAGATCCTAGCTATTCAAATATCAAATTTGTCTGAATTCTCCTTTCTCCCTCTCTCACCCCTGCTATCCAGGAGACTGAAAGGTTCCTAAATGGGTATTTCCTTATATTCTTCCTCAATCCTAGTCCTTATAGACTCCAGATGGCTTAATTACCACAAAGGAAAAGACTCCAAATGAAGTGGTGCTAATCACAACTTCAGAAAACCCCTCAACCCTCTCTGTGGAACCAAACCATCCTAAGTGCAACCACAGTCCATCTCTCATCCATCCCAGGGATCTTACTATCTTCCAGAGCTTTTTCTCCAAACTTTTAATAGTTTACTGTCTCTGTTTCAATGAAGTTGAGTTCTACTCTCTCTCCCCTGCAGTAGCAGCGCCATCCTTGGCTGTTTAATACTGTCTGGTGCAGTTTTTGTCTTTGACAGTCCCTAATTATTTGGTTAATCAATCACATCAATAAACATCTCACAGTGTGATAAGATTTATGAAGAATATTAAAACATACTATAAAAAGAGTAGAGGCAACTAGGGATACTAATTTAAGATTGGGGGATTAGGGAATACTTTTCTGGGGGTAGTGAGTGGTGGTAGAAGTGGTAGAAAGAAATCTAGATATTTGTTTCATCTTTTGGTGAATAAAACAGGATTTTATTCATGATGTGTGGATGTATAGAGATGGAAGGTAATATAAATCTTTCCCTCAGACATTGTTGGAATGTTTTCTCTCATATAGTTTTACCAAAACACTTCTATTAGTGTATGTATGGAATTACATGTATAGGTGTTGGATGCTTAGAAGCAAATACATCCTTACCTGACAGAGAATCATAGGAATATTGCCTACTTTTACATCTGCTGCACTCAGTACCTTCTGTCCTCTTCCTGTATGCCCACCCCTATGGCTCAGGAAAGAGTTGTTAAGATCCGGTAAGGGAATAGTGTAGTTTTTTTGCAAGTTAAAAATAATCTCTGTATTGTTTTCAAACCAGGATGGGAGAAGAATGGGCTACTTCTGCAGACCCAAAATATTTAGAAGAAATCTGGAGTTTCAAAGATTTTTTTTAGAATATTGATGTATATGCCTTTATCTATAGTCTCAGGATCTCATTCATTCCCAAATAAGGCCATTCTTTGACAAGACCCATTTGCTGGGTTTGAGAATCCTCCTTCACTGGTGTCCTACTCCCTTCTAAATTAAGCTCTGAGCCTGATGTTTAGCTTATCTGTTGTCTGGCTCCAGGAGATCAAAGTCTCATTATCTACTGCCAAGGAGGTTCTTTGGCTTTTACACTCATAATTAAATTAGTGATTAATCACACCTGGTCTTTCATTGTCTTAAAAAAAAAAACACACATTGATAGTAGCCAGCAAAAGCCATCCAATTCTGTTGTCCTTAAATGACTACTTCTCTGAACTTCTGAGATGCCTGAAATATTATACCCTGCTGTGTATCCTCTTCCAGTTTTCCAGGGGTGAAGGTTTACAATTGCACTGCTATTGGGCCAAAACTCTCAGTTCTGGACCTACCATTAGTGAGAAGTTCCTCATCCCAGTCAGTTTCAGATGACTCAGCTCCAAGATCTCATTTTAGAATCTCTTAAAGTGATCCCACTTCTTTACCAACTTTGTAGGTCAGGTTCCTTGGGACTCTCATCTTCTGCTGTATGACTGTATGGGTTTATTGGGGAAGGCTTTTAGGAGAGATCAGTGAGGAAACCAGATTAGGGATAAAGAGAATTTCAGCTGTGGGTCACTTGTGACAGTGGACTCAGCTGATCCCACAGGAAGTGTGATGACTGTTTCATATGTTAACTTGAAGAGTTTATGGTCTCCAGTTATTTGATCAAGAAAGCACTGGCCTGATTGTTTCTTTAAGAGTGTTTGGTAGATCTAAATCATTAGTAAGCTTATTGCACCTATAGCTGATTACTTCTTCAATCAACAAAACAAACTGGCTTCATCCAGTTATTTGAAGGCCTTAAAAGGAGAAGTGATGACTTCAAAAGCCAGAAGGGAGAATTTCTATTCTATCTCAGCCCACCAAATTCTTCTGGTGAATTCAACATCACCTTCTTTAGAGTTTTCTCTTCTTGGTTCTGTTTCTGGGCAGAGCACTGACTAATGCAGGGAATTATGGATCTGTGAGATCTCTTTAAAGATGACCTGAAATGAGAAATAGGGGTGTGGTTTCTACCTTTGCATCAACTAGTTACTAAATCTGTGCTGTCCCTGGGGAAAGGGTGTGATTTTGGGTCCCCTTTATCCAAAATACTAAGTGGCCACCAAGAGCCATCCCAATCTCAACCAAGGCCCCATTTCACCCCCCAAGGCAATTACTGTGGGGGAAGTCAGCTGTGAGCGGTTATTTTCAGAATCTGGAGGAATGAATGCATTGGTCAAGAATCCACTGTAGGCTGGTTGTCCAGGGGCAACTGGAACTCATAGCCTAAACCATGAAATTTTCTGTGCTAAAAATGGAACTCTCTAAATCAAACCAGGATGGTTGTTACTTTGGAAGCTCTTACCTTAACATACTATAGGGAGTTACAAATTTCCCAACTACGATTTTATTGGTAAAGTTGAATATAAATCAGTATAACGTGCATCACTAGTTAAGTTGCTAGGCCACTGGATGAACACTCAAAGAGTTTAAGTGTTCTAAAAACTACTGGAATATTTGTATTTGATTTTTACTCTTCAGCAGGTGAGTCATTGAACAGGAATATTAACATCTCTTAAGTCTTGTCCCTGACAAAAAATAAGAGTTGAACTAGCTCAAACAAGACCACTACAAAGAAAGTAAAGGATCATATCAAGTATCAAACATCATAGACACCAGGTAGACTAGCAATGGCAGCAGAATTACCTGGGGACCTTAGCACATATAAAATCTCATTAGCATAAAAGCTAATTTGGAATGCCTGGTGTAGCCATTTGGCAATTTGATGTAATTATGAATTCCAAAAATATAATTGGATCATGCTTGCAAACTGATCTGTTAATCTGGACATGATTAAGTTATGATAAGGGCATTGACTGGGCCAAGTCAGTAGGGCATTGAGCCCCATCCCTTGGTGGGTGGGGGAATCGAATATAAAAGGCAAGGCAAAGGACAGAGGGAGCAGTTTTTTTTGAGAAGCAGTTTTGATGTTGGAGAGATGAGAAGAGAAGAAGAGAAGTGAGCCGTTCACCTGATAGTCTACAGCTGACCTTGTGGAGGAACCAAAGGAGCTAAGCCTGGAGAGAAACGCAGCCCCAGGAAGAGAGGAAACCAAGAAGCCTGAACCCTAGCAAACATTGACAGCTGTCTTGCTCCAACACGTGGCAAAGGACTTTGGTGAGAGAAGAAACTTAATGCTTTATGGCCTGGTATCTGTGGATTTCTACCCCAAATAAATACCCTTTATAAAGACCAACCCATTTTTGGTTTTTCACATTAGCACCCCTTTAGCTGACTAATACACCTGGAGTGGGGACAGGAGACCACAGGGAGCTGGCTTTTAAAAGGGTCAATAAGGGATTCTTATGCAAGTGACACCAGACCACGCTGTGGAAGACACTGCACTTTTTCTGCCATCCACTTTTTCTTTTAATCCATTAAACATCACCAGATATGCGTTTGAATTTCTAGCCATCCTGATTGCTAGGTAAAATACAGAAAACCCAGTTTAATTTGTGTTTCAAATAGGAAATCAATTTTTAAAAATCTGTGTCCCAAGGAAACATATAATAATATAAAAATAAATCATATTATAATATTACAAAGTATTAAAATAATGTTATTAATTGTATTATAAACTAATATATGGCATTTTGCTATAATGGATTATAATATTTTATTTATCATATTATAAAATAAAAATAATGAATTAGCCATTGTTTACCTGAAATTCTAATTTAACTGGGTATCCTCTATTTTTATTTGCTAAATCTGGCAATCCTGCTACCAAGGGACTTTTCAATCATATGCAAAAATAGAAAGAACAGCAGAATAAAATCTTATGTCACCATCACAATTTTTAGGGAATTATCAACATTTTGAACCAACAATCTTCAATTTAAGTGTTTGGCTATTATGCTCCATACTGTGGGGAAAATAGGAAAAAACTATTTTGTTCCCTTAATTAGCTTATCACCACCTGTGGGGAAGACGGTAAACATTCAGGAAACAACTAGTGAAGAATTAAGTGCTAAAGTCTGTGATGCTGACTGCATGTTTTACAGGAATTCCCAGAAGGGAGAGTCAGTGTTGTCTAGGGTGATCTTGGATGATTTGAGGCAGGAGTGAAGATTGTATTAGGTCTGGTAAAATCTGTATAACGAAAGAAGAGATGATCAGGCTTCCCAGATGGAGTAACCAGCATAGCTAGAGTTGACTCATTCTGGATCTACAAAATCTCTCCATTTGAAAGTACTCACCCCTTATGCTTCTCATTGTAATCCTTAGGGCTTAGAGCAGTGGCCCTCATCTAATCAGTATACATCAAGCATGGCTATACATTATATAATCAGGAGAAGTGAGCTCTTGAAATAGTAGGCTTGATGGCTCTTCAACCTTCTTGGTGTGAATCCTTAACCTCTAGAATATGCTGCTTGTGATATCATTGGAACATTAAATATTCCCTTGATTTAAAGTAGTCCTGGGGTGAAATATAATTGGTAAGGGTGAATAATTCTATTCAGTTGGCCACCTTTATGTCAATGCTTATGAAAAGATATGGGTACTTGAATCTATATGTACATGTCCAACAACTAAGAAAAATAAAGGATTATGTACACCTCAACCCTTAAATTGCATTGAACATTTAAAATGGTCTATTTTTTAAGTGAGTGTCAGTAACACAAAATATAGTGTTATGCATTGAATAGTTTTTCATTTTTCCATTCCTCTCAATTATAATTAATGTACTAAAGATACAAATTTGAAAAATTATCTCCTTGAAATATAATATGGATACAGATCAAGAAACATCAAATGAACAGTATCCCCAGATGCCCCCATCATGCTCCCTTCTGGTCACCTCTCCCCACTCACAAGGATAACAATTATCCTGACTTATAATTGCATAGAATAGTTTTGTCTGATTTTTCACTTTATGTGTATACTGTCATACAGTGTGCACTCAAGTAATGATAATTCTTAAATAATTCTTTTTATTATTCATTTAATATACACAGCATTTAAAAATTGAGAAATTCACCTTAATTTTAAATTATTTTTTAGATTGTACATATATCTCTGTGCAATTTATTTCATCAAGTTTATAAGCTCTTTAGAGGTCTTGCATAAAAAGAAAAGTCCCCATTACTTTGTAAGAGTTCTATTAATCATTTTATTCTACTTTATTATTTTTATTATTTATCCACTTCAACAAAACTTAATTCTTAGACTTCTCCAGGTGCCTTACAATTTTTACTGCCTCTATAGTAAGGAAAGAAATATAAGCGTAAGACACATGCAATTTATTTTCCAGCTGGTGTGCTTACTGGGTGCTAATGACCATTAGGTAAATAGTTGTGGCTGCCAGCTCTGCCCCTGTAAGGACAACTGTCATCTTTCAGAACCATACTCTTGAACTTGCTCTCAGAATGTGTTTGCATCAAAGTCTAGAGGTGAAGAGTCAAAGTTTTATTGTTTACACTCACTCCATTATGAACATAAGCCCAATTAAGAAACAGTCCATCCATCTCATAAACTACAAGTAAGTAGAATAATCTCTATCTCTGGCAAGACACCATGTGGATTAGTGGTTTAAATAACAGGCTTACCAGGCTTAATCAAAGGCAACAGCCACTTATGTTTATAAATCATAAAATCTGAAAGCTGTGCCATGAACAGATCCAGCAATTCTGAAATAGACTTTTTTCTTTTAAAGAAGCTTTAGATTACACAAATGTTATACCAAAATATAGGGGATTCCCATATGTTCCGACACCTCCTTCTTCCACACATTCCTCCGCTAACAACATCTTTCATCAGTGTGGTACATTTGTTTCAATTGAATACATATTGAAACATTGCTACTAACCATGGTCTATAGTTTACATTGTGGTTTACACTTTGTACCACACAATTTTATTGGCTTTGACAAAATGTATAATGGCCTGTATCCATCATCATATCATGCAAAACAATTCCAATGTCCAAAAAAAAAAAATGCTTCATATTACACCTATTCTTCTCTCTCTTTCTCTCAGAACCTCTGGTGACCACTGTCTTTATATCAACATTACAAGTTCTTTCATTACTAGAATAATAACAAGTCTACTTTGGTGTGTAGTTCCATTCCCCCCTTATGTGTGTTCTTTCCTCAATCTTGAGTATTTGGAGATGGTGATGTCCACTCTACTTCTGATTGAAACGGGGCCTTAAATCCCATGGGGTAGAAGGATGGAACTGTCTTGCTTGGAGTTGTAGATATTCTTTTGGGGGGGATGGACATTGTCCATCATTATCCTTTTGTTAGTTGTCCTAGGTGAGTCCAATGGACTGGAGAGTAGGTGTTGGCTGCAACTTTGCTGAGATTCAGGGTTGACCCAGTGTATGAACAGCCTGAAGATTTAAGTCTCTGTGACATATATTTAGTGGGTATAGTACTAATTATAGGTTCAAATAAAAGGGGGAAGAAGAACTTTGAATAGGAAAATTATAAATAAATCTAACTGATAGGTTATCATATATTTCATGGTAAGGCCCACCAATGGGGTGCTGATTTCCTGGGGTTGTCTTCCTGCCTATAACTCTAGATGTCTCTAGAGTCCTCAGAAGCACCGCTATTTGAGGCAGTTTACTGTGGCAGTCAGGGAGATCCTCCTGAAAATTGCATAAGCAAAATCTCTGGAATGACCTCTCTACTCACTTAGAAATCTCTTGAGATAGACTTTTTAAAATGCATTTTTAAAATATATTTATTCCCCCCTTGCTGCTTGTGCTCACTTCTGCTCTCTGTCCATTCACTGTGCATTTCTTCTGTATCTGCTTATCTCCCTGTGTTGCATCATCTTGATGCACCAGCTCTCCATGGGCATGGGCCATCACCTCTCCACAGGCATGGGCATGGGCCATCAGCTCTCCATGGGTGTGGTCCATCAGCTCTCTGTAGGCGTGGGCCAGCTTGCCCTCACCAGGAGGCCCTGAGAACCAATCCTAGGGCGTCCCGTATGGTAGATGAGAGCCCAATCACTTGAACCACATCTGGTTCCTGAGATAGACTTTTGAAGTATAAAATATGAAATTCTTGTACAATCAGACCAAGGTCTTGGAATGCAACTTTTCCTTATGATACAGTCATTCTTTGCTCTTCAGCATGAACCCTAGCCCATTTGTTTCCTGTTCTCTCCATCTTTGCAAGTCTATCATCCTTATCACTGGAACCCTTTGGGATGAATCAAATGATATGGGCAGGAAGGAGAAGTACTCTGTTTAGATGTAATGTCTTAGGTAGTATCTCACCCTTGGCCTTCTCTCCTTCTAGTTTTTCTTATTTCAGGAAGTGCTCCAATGAATTGCATCCTCATTAACACCTTGCTTTTCCCTTCAACTCCATGACATAAACAGACAAAATTAGCAGACAAAGCTAGATGAGATGTAGACAAATTTTTTCCAACACAATTTTTGACCAGTTTCCAATATTCAGGTTTTCAACCCTTAATCGAGCCACTTCATCCCCTTCCCTCAATGAACTTACTCTTTAACTAAGAAGCCTATCATCAGGGGTATGAACAATGGACTAAAGTAGACATTATTATTCTACTGTAGACTTACTATTCTAGCAATGGAAGAACTCATCATTGATATAAAGGCAGTGACCACCAGAGGTTCTGAGGGATAGGAGAGGGAAGAATAAGTGTAATATGGGGCATTTGGTGGACATTGGAATTGTCCTGAATGACTTTACAATGATGGATACAGGCTATTAAATATTTTGTCATAGCCTACACAATTGTGCAGGACAGAGTGTAAACTACAATGTAAACTATAGTCCATGGTTAATAGCAATGCTGCAATATGTGTTCATCAATTGTAACAAATGTACCACACTAATGAAGGATGTTGTTAAAGGGGGAAAGTATGGAAGGGGGAGGAAGTGGGACATATGGGCATCCCTTATATTTTGTATGTAACAATTGTGTAATCTAAAGCTTGTTTAAAAATATTTAAATGCAAATATTCCCACTGTCCTGATTTTGTGATAAACAGGATAGGTTAAACATTAGTTGTATTAGAAACCATGCATGTATCCCCAGACCTAGTTATTCTCCCTAGGTCTGGTTTTTAGAATGCTGGTGATAAACTAAGCTTGATTTGTTATATGACCATCCTGTATGGGAAAAGACTGTAACTTTGGGTATCTTTGATCAACCTTAAGAGATATAGTAGGGGGATGGATGTGGCTCGATGGTTGGACATCCATCTCCTTTATGGAGGGACCTGGGTTTGATGCACAGGATCTCCCAGTAAAATGAAAAAAGAAAAATATAGATTGTGTGTCAGCCACCAGGCCCCATGCATGGGTGAGCTGCCAGGCCCCACAAGCAGGTGTTCCACCAGGCCCCACAAGCAGGTGAGCCACAAGGCCCTGGGTGAGCCACCAGGCCCCATGCATGGGTGAGCCACCAGGCCTGTGCATGGGTGAGCTGCCAGGCCCTGTGAGCCATGCAGCAAGATGATGACATAACAGGAGAGTGACACAAGGGAGAACCAAGATGAGATGAACTGGAAAACCAGGAACTAAGGAGGCACAGGTAGTAGGATGCCTCTCTCTCACATCAGAGGTTCCGAGGATCAAATTCCAGTGAAGACAGGAGGAGAAGGATGAGAAAAGAGGGCAGGAAATGGACACAGAGAGTTGCCCAGTGAATGGACATGAAACAGCAAAAATGGGGGGGCGCGGAAATGGATAAAAGTAAATAAATAAATAAATAAATCCTTAAAAAAATATATAGGGGAAGAAGACAGGGACCATAGTTAGTAGTAATACTTTGATGATGCTCTTTCATGATTTGTTAACAGATTTTTCACAACAATGCAGGGTGTTTGTGGGGACGTGATGTGTGGGAACCCTGCCTGATGTTATGCATGTTTGTTTTGTAAGTTCACAATGTTTACTGAACACTTATAGTTTATGTATGTTCATGTATGAATGATATACTTCAATAACTTATTTTAAAAATATTTAAAATATTAATTTTTAAAAAGCCTACCATCAAGAACTTCAGGATATTTTTTGTACAACTTCTTAATTTGAGAAATTGTGAGTTAAAAAAAAAAATGCAGTCACGCATACCATTCAGGACTCCCATATATTGACCCACCACCAACATCATACATTGTTGTGACGCGTTTGCTACAAGTGATGAAATAACATCACCATAATATTACTATGTATAGTCCATAGCTTATATTTGGTGTATTTTTCACACAAACCATCCTATTATTAACTTGATCTATTTTGAGTTAATTTTTGTATAAGGTGTAAGATGGGGGTCCTCTTTCTTTCTTTTAGCTATGTATATCCAGTTCTTCCAGCACTATTCATTGAATACATTGCTCTGACATAGCAGGGTGGGTTTGACACACTTATCAAAAATCACTTGGCTAGATGTGATGGTCTTTTTCTGAATTCTCAATTTGATTCCATTGGTCAATATGTCTATCTTTACACCAGTGCCATGTTGTTTTTAATACTGTCACAAAGTAATTATGCTTTAAAGTTAGGAAGTGAAAGTTCTCCAATCTCTTTCTTCATTTTAAAGACATTTTGGCTATTCAGGACCCATTAACCTTACAAATAAATTTGGTAAATGGCTTTTCCATTTTTGCAGAAAAGGGTGTTTGAATGTTTATTGGGATTGTGTTGAATGTGTAAATCAGTCTGGGTAGAATTGATAATTATTTTTTAAAATATTTTATTTAAGAGGACGTACCAGACATTGAACCTGGGACCTCGTACACGGAAGGCAGGCACTCATCCACTGAGCTACATCTGCTCCACAGAATTGACATCTTAATGATATTTAGTCTTCCAATATAAGAACATGTAATGTTCTTCCATTTATTTAGGTCTTTTTTGGTTTCTTTAAGCAATGTTTTGTAGTTTTCTTAATACAGGTCCTTTATATGCTTGGTTAACTTATTCCTACATATTTTATTCTTTTATTTACTGTTGTAAATGTGTTTTTTCTGACCTCCTCCTCATATTGCTCAGTAATGTACAAAAATGCTACTGAATTTTCCATATTAATCTTGTATCCTGCCACTTTGTTGCAGTCATATATTAGTTCTAATAACTTTGCTGTGGATTTTAGGGGAGGTTTCTAGTTATAGGATCATATCATCAGTGAATAGTGAAAGTTTTACTTCTTCCTTCCTTATTTGGGTGTCTTTTATTTCTTTGTTCTTGCACAACTGCTCTAGCTAGAACATCTAGCACAATAATAAATAACAGTTGTGACATTGGGCATCCTTGTCTTGTTTCTGATTTCAATGGGAAAGTTTCAGTCTTTCACCACTGAGTACAATGTTAGTTGTGAGTTTTCATATACACACTTTATCATGTTGAGAAAGTTTCATTTTAATCCTATCTTTCAGACAGTCATTTTTATCAAGAAAGGATGTTCTATTTTGTCAAGGGCATTTTCAAAAGCAATCAAGATGATCATGTAATTTTTCCTTTTTCAATTTATTAATGTGGTTTATAGCACTAATGAATTTTCTTTTGTTAAACACTCTTTGATACCAGGGATAAAACCCACTTGATTGTAGTGTATTGTTCTCTTAATATGCTTTTGGATTCAGTTAGGAAGTATTTTCTTGAAGAGTTTTGCACCTATATTCATTAGAGAAATTGGTCAGTAATTTTCTTTTTTCACAGTATCTTTATCTGGCTTTGATATTAGGGTGATGCTGGCCTCATATAATGAGTTTGCTAGAATTCCCTCCTGTTCAATTTTTTGGAAGAGTTTGAACAAGAATTGGTATTAGATCTTCTTTGAATGATGGATAGAATTCACCTGTGAACCCATCTGTTCCTGGGCTTTTCATTTTGGGGAGGTTTCTGATGACTGTTTCAGTCTCTTTGATTGTGATTGGTTTGTTGAAGTCTTCTATATCTTCTAGGGTTAGTGTAGGTTGTTAGTTTCTAGGAATTATTCCATTTCTTCTATATTGTCTAATTTGTTGACATACTGTTGTTCCTAATATCCTTTTATGATCTCTTCTATTTTTGTGGGGTCAGTGGTAATGTTCCCCTCTCATTTCTGATTTTATTTATTTTTATCTTCTCTCTTTTTTTTTCTTTGTTAGCTTAGCTAAGTGTCAATTTTGTTCGTCTTCTTAAAGAACCAAGTTTTGGTTTTGTAGATTCTCTCAATTGTTTTGTTCTCAATTTCATTTATTTCTGCTCTAATCCTTACTGTTTCTTTCTTTCTGCTTGCTTTGGGATTAGTTTACTTTTCTTTTTCAAGTTCCTCCAGGTGTGCAGTTAAGTCTGCGATGTTAGCTCTTTCTTCATTTTTAATGTAAGCATTGAAGCTATAAATCTCCCTCTCAGCACGCCTTTCTTGTATTCCATTGTTTTTGATATGCTGTGTTCTCATTTTCCTTCTTTTTGAGATATTTACTAATTTATCTAGAAATTTCTTCTTTAACCCACTGATTATTTAACAGTGAGTTGTCTAATTTCCATATAGTTGTGAATTTTCACTTTTCCAACTGTTATTGGTTTCCTACTTCATCCCATTATGATCAGAAGAGGTGCTTTGTATAATTTCAAACTTTTAAATTTATTGAGACCTGTCTTGAGCCCCAACATATGGTCTATCCTGGAGAAAGATCCATGGACACTTTAGAAGAATATATATCCTGCTCCATGGACACTTGAGAAGAATATATATCCTGCTGTTTTGGGGTGAAATGTTCTATAAATGTTTGTTAGGTCTAAATATAAATGTTTATTCACATGCTCTGTTTCCTTACTTATCTTCTGTCCAGATGTTCTATCCAATGCTGAGATTGTTGTATTGGTGTTTCCAACTATAATTGTAGAGACATCAATTTCTCCCTTCAGTTTTACCAGTGTGTGCCTCATGTATATTGGGGCACCCTGGTTAGGTGCATATACATTTATAATTGTTATTTCTTCCTGGTAAATTACCCCTTAATTAATACATAATGACCTTCTTTATCTCTTATAACAGTGTTGCATTTAAATCTATTTTGTCCTATATTAGTATTGCTACTCCAGAGCTTTTTCCAAACTTTCACTTTTAGCCTGATTGTGTCCTTGCATCTAAGTTGAGTTTCTTGTAGACAACATATAGATGGCCCATATTTTTTATCCATTCTGTCAGTCTATGTCTTTTGATTGGGCAATCCAACTGATTAACATTCAATAGTACTGTAAAGGCATTATATACTTCATATATTTTATCCTTTGGCTTTCCATTGTCATATTTTAATATTCTCTGTCTGTTTACCCTTTAAGTTACCTTTACTAATAATCTTTATTTTTATACTCTTCTCCAAATCGCTTGCCCCTGTTTTATCCTTTTAGGCTGTAGCAGTCCCTTTAGTATCTCTAGTAAATCTGGTCTTTTGGTAAAATATTCTCTTAGTTTTTGTTTGGGAAGATTTCAAACTCATTCTGATTCTTGAAGTACAGTTTCCCTGGATAAAGAAATATTGGCTGGCATTTTTTCTCTTTCAGTACCTTAACTATATCATACAACTGCCGTTTCACTTCCATGGCTTCTGATGAGAGATCAGCACTTAGTTTTATTGAGCTTTGCTTGTAGATGATGCATTGCCTTTCTCTTGCTGCTTTCAGAATTCTCTCCTTATATCTGGTATTTGACATTTTGAAGAGTAGATGTTTCTGAGTAGTTCTATTCAGATTTATTGTGTTTGGAGTTCCTTGGATATTATTTTTTACATCTTTCCTAAGCGTTGGGGAATTTTCAGTTATTACTACCTCAAACATTCTTTCTACCCCTTTCCCATTCTTTTGTCCTTCTGGGACCCCTATAACATGTTTGTGCATTTTTTTTTCAAGATTTATTTATTTATTTATTTATTTATCCCCCCTTGCTGCTTGTGTTTTACTGTGTCCATTCACTGTGTGTTTCTTCCGTGTCTGCTAATCTCCCCCTTGCTGTGAGGTCCTGCTGCATCAGCCCACCGCGCCGCGTGCAGCCAACCCGCTCTCACAAGGAGGCCCCTGGAAGCGAACCCGGGGCCCCCCGCATGGTAAACGGGGGCTCTATTGATTGAGCCACACCCGCTTCCTGCTGTGAGGTCTTGCTGCATCAGCCCACAGCGCAGCGCGGGCCGGCCGGCCTGCCCTCACAAGGAGGCCCTGGGATGCCAACCCGGTGCCTCCCATATGGTAAATGGGAGCTCTATCCATTGAGCCACACTCGCTTCCATGTTTGTGCATTTTACACTGTCATTCTATTCCTTGGGAAATTGTTCAATTTCTTTCATTCTTTTCTTTTTCTGTTTTCCTATCTTTTCAAGTTCATATGCTCTGTCTTCTAATTCATTAATTCTGCCCTCAGCCAATTCAAATCTGCTGTTATATGTCTCATGTATTTTCTTTTGAAGTACCAGAGGCTGGGGAATGAACATAGGACCTCATAAATGGGAAGCCATCACTCAACCACTGAGCCTGAGTTGGTTTTTTCATTTGTTTTGCTTGTTGTTTATTTTTTTTTCATGAGGTATTGGTAACTGAACCCAGGGCCTCCCTTGTGGGAGGCAAGTGCTCAACTGTTTGAGCCTCATCTGCTCCCCCTCTTATGTATTATTAATCTCATCCATTGTGTCTTTCATTCCCATAGCTCTGTTACTTTTCTGTGCAGGCTTTCAACTTGCTCTTTATTCTCACCAGTGTCTTTGGAATATCATTGATCTATGTAGCCATATTCTCCTTCAACTCCCTCAATCAATTTAGGAGATTTGTGTGACCATTACTGATTAATTGTCTTAAATTTTTAAATTAGTTTCTCATCAGAATTTTTGACTTGTTCCTTTGGCTGGGCTATATCTTCCTGAATCTTCATATCATTTGTAATTTTTTTGCTGATGTCTAAGCATATGATTATGTTGGTGAATTTACTCTGATGGTCAATCTCTTTATAGCTTGGTTGTTTTGTTTCATGGGTCCTCTTTGATTTTTGGTTCAAATTATTCTGTCTGGAAAATTTCCAGACTTAAGTTATCAAAACAAGGGCAGGGATCCATTAATGGGGCATACTTCAGATTCAAGGGGTCAGAGACTACAAAAATCTTTTTTACTTCATGCAATTTCCCTACCTGGCAGCAGATGGCATTCTTCAGAGAATATTTCCATGGAAAGCAATGCTAAGTACAAAATCACATCAAAATCAGTTATATATTGCTTCTCAGCCTTTTGGCTAAGATTGTGTGTAACATCTGTTCTTACCTTAATATCTGATAAATTCTCTGCAGACAATACATAAATAGAATTTTGGAATAGGGAGATGGATAGGACCTTGCTCTGCCCACTCCATTTATTGACTTTGTATTGCAATATCTCCAGGAGCAGTGCACACACACACACACACACACACACACAAACAGTTAAAGGCATGCAGCTTGTCTTGGGGCACAGTTTCCCTCTGGCAGTAGCCCTGTGAAACTTATAAAACAAGTTAGATATAGGATAAACATTTGCATTACTATAAGGAGAAAATGGAAGGATAACAGGCATAACTGGTCTCAAATAGTTTTAAAAACCTGCAGGGCATACTCCATTAAATTTCAAAGTCTGGGAGTCATCTATAGAAAGATGATGTCTTCTCCTCAAGGCCTCATGGGGCCCAACACTTTCTTGGGCTTGACCAATGGCTGCATTATCATTTACACTCTGTCCTCTGAGGCCTTGTTTACTGGAAGCTTGGAGTTTCCCAAGCCATCAATTTATGGTTTCTTTTTGCCCAGTAGTTCAATCCTTAGTTTATCTCTTTCCTCTCACATTTTCTTGCCAGCTATATGGAGAAGTTAAGCTGCATTTTCCACATTTAATCTGGAAATCTCCACAACTAAATGTCCAAGCTCGTCATTTTCAAATTCTACCTTCCATCAAATATCATGAGTGAATTTTGCCAAGTTTTCTACAACTTTAAAACAAGATTTGTTTATCCTCCAGTTTCCATTAATAGTTTTACCATTTCCACTAAGGTTTTACCATATTTAGCCTACATATTTTTACCAAGAGTCTTTTCAAAGAAATGTCAGCATTTTCTATCAAACATCTCACAATTCCTTGAAAAAAAAAACACCTCTTACCCATTTATAGACTTTCCAACATCTTTGGTAATTGCAAGCAGTGTCATCCCACTTTCTTGGTACCAGTTTCTGTTTTAGTTTACCAAAAAGGCTTCCAATGAAAAAGTACCAGAAATGGGTTGGCTTTTATTTAGAGGATCTGCTTGAGGTAAAACTTTACAGTTCTGAGACCATGAAATATCCAAATCATGGCACCCTCAGAGGGGCTTTCTCACCAAAGTCAGCTATGGTTGACCCTTTTGTCTGGCCACAAGGAATCAAAATCTCCACCAATCTCAGCTTTAAGTAATCAGACCTCCTACATCAGTATCAACTTCTTCTCTTTCTTCTGGAGTTCAGCTGCAATTATCATACATAAGGCTCATCTTTCCATGGACCTCAGCTCTTTGAGATGCACATGGGCTTCTGTCTTTGCAGCTGAGCTGTGGGTGAAACTGGAGTACTTTATCTCACATTGCAGGATCAAATATGGTGGCTCATTTTCCTGTGTGCATCTATCTCTGTGTCTCTATTTTTATCAGTCCCAGAAAGAGTGTGGAGACTCAACCTGAGTCTTGCCTCACTGACACAGTCAAGTCAAAAAGGTCTCTCACACAAGAATGGATTAATTTATTTTGGGGATTCATAAAAGAACTTCAAACTGTCACAGGAATGAATGAACAAAAAAATCAATAACAAGATCAGCAGGAACAGCATCAAGAAAAAACTTTAGGGGAAAAGTCAGTATCCCGACATACTACAATATGTCATCTAAAGTGATAAATTTTCAAAATAAATGAAGTGGCCCATAGACAGGAAAAACATAGTAAATAGAAACTCTCTCTTCACACTTCAAATTAGCAGACAAAGATTTCAAAGCAGTGATTTCAAATATGTTTAAGAAACTAAAGTAAATCATGTTTAAAGAATGAAAAAAAGGGCTACAATGAAGTAAAAAAACATGAAACTGTCAAAAAGGATATAGAAATTTATAAAAAGGACCAAATTAAAATTTTTGTATTAAATGAAAAACAATTATGAATGTGAAAAATCCAGTAGAAAATCTCCAGATTCAAGATGGCAAAAGAATTAATCAGTGTACTTGAAGATAGATCAATTTAAATGATGTACTCTCAGTATCAGTAAAAAAAGACAATTCAAATGAACAAAGCCACAGAAACCTGTAGTATAACATCAAATATACCAAATATATGTTACAGGACACCCAGGAGTGATGGAAAAGGTCATAAAATATATTTAGATAAATAATGACTGAAAATTTCCCAAATGAAATGGAAAATATTAATCTCCACATCCAAGCCTCAACAAACCCAAGTAGGATATATATAAATACATACCTATAAACATCATAGTCAAACTGTGAAAAGCAAAGAGAAAGAGAAAATGTAGAAAACAACAAGGGAAAATAATTCATCACATAGAAGGAAGCATAAATATGATTAATGCCTGCATGCCACAAAGAAGTGTGCTGACATATTCAAAGTTCTGAAAGACAAGTCTTAGCCAAGAATTGTATATCCAGCAAAGCTATCCTTCAAAAAGGAGAGGGAAAAGAAGAAAATTCCAGATAAACAAAGACAGAGAATTTGTTGGTAACATACATTCCTTACAAGAAATACTAAAGGAAGTACTTCAGATTGGTAAGAAATTGCTCCAGACTGTGTTTCAAATCTTTAGGCGTAAATGTAGTGCAACAATAATAATAATAATAATGTGAGATGAAATAATAGATTCCTTAGTTACATATTTCTTATTTAATATTTACTTTAAAATATATGAGATTCTACAAAGCAATAATTTAACATTGACATTTTTAACATCTATAAATGCAATATATGACAATAAAAGCAAAAAAGAAAGAAGGAGAAACGAGGTATTTGAAGCAAAGTTTGTAATTTTTCTTGCATTAAAACAATCTGAAATAGATTGTGATAAATTAAGATGCATATTGCAATCCTTAGATTACACTTCCTAAAAAAATAATATCAAATTTTCATTTTATAAAGATAAAGGATAAATTTGAAGGAGTCTAGACTCAAGGAAAAGGAGCCAGTTGGAAAGTGGTATCAGATATACAGGAAATAAGCAGTGAAAACCTTGGTTAAGACTAGGGCAACAGGGAAAATAAGCAGGGCTAAATTAATAAAATATATTTAAGAAGTTAAATTGACAGGTCTCCATTGCTAATTATATCTAAGGGTGAAAGGGAGGTGTCAAGGAAACCTTCCCATGTTTCAAGCTTAAACAATAGGTAGATAGTGGTAACATTCTTTCTGACCAGAAAGAGGGGCAGAACTTTGGGGGAAGAGGTTTACTTTGATGTACCCATGATATTCTAGCTGGAAATTCAGATGTGGAGCTCAGGAGAGTGTTCTGAACTAGATGTGAAGATTTGTGACTTACTGGCAGATTGATTGAGTTTAAAACCATAGTTTTGGGTGAAGTCATTCATAGAGAGGGAAGGAAATGAGCAGGAGCTTGAAGTTTGTGGAACATCAACATATAAGGGGTAAATGGAAATAAAGCTAGCTGAGAAAGAATAAAGAGAATTAGGAGAGACAGCAAAAAGGATGATATCAAGTAGGTGGGGGAATATTATCAAATCAACACTAAAGCCTGGAAAATCAGAAAAAAATAAAGTCAGGAATGATAATAAAAGGAAAATATCCATTATATTTGAGAATTTGAATGTAACTGGTAAATTTAGCACAGCAATTTCAGTGGAGTGGTTGGCTAAGGTGGAGTGAGTTTAAGATCATGGTGAGCCAAATGAAGATAGATGGTTTAAATTAGAGACTGGGATGTAGGGCCAGGGAATGCTCTTGACTTTTCCAAGAAGCCTAACTCTGAAAGGATAAAGGTGAGTAGTAGAGAATTACATAGCTTCAGAGAGACTGTTTACTTAGTGTTGGATGAGACAGAGTGGGAAGTTCATGTTTAGGTGCCAAAGAGAAGCCAGAGAAAGGGACTATGTGACATCACAAGGGATGGAGCAAGATTGTTGAGGAGGCAGGAGGACAAGTGAAACAGAATATATCCACTGCAAATGGCCCAGCAAACTTTTCTTAAACTTATTTCTTGTTCATCAATCAGTCATATTCCTAAGACACAACTTTTAGGACTGATTCAGTAAAATCAGTAGGGATTACATTTTACCTGTTTTCCATTCTGTACTCTAATTTGTTGGGAAGTTTTTATATCATAAAAATATTCTTCTGAAAAATAACCAACAATACACTATTGCTCACAGGAAATATAAGTTGAAGCTAAACTTAGCCCTTCATAATATAGCCTGAATGTTGGACTCCAGCCATATCTCCTGTTTCCACCACAGTTGCCCTCTACAGACCAGCTGCTGTATTCATTTGTCCATGAACTACCTTTCTCATCCTGGTTCTTCTGCCCTGCTCCCACCCCATCACACGATTATTCCCCCTTTACATATAGGGAGGCTGTGAATAATACCCAAACCTGTCATAGCCTTCAAGGTTCCCTGAGAACATCCTTTTGCTTATTTCTCCTTTTGCATAGCCAACCTCCTTCCACATGCTCAAGTTTGTCCCTTCAAAGGGCTAAGTGCTTTTTCTACTTCATGGCATTGCCCTTGCTGTGACTTTTGCCTGTAGTGACTTCTCCTTAGTACTTTGTATGGCTGGATCCTTTTCATCCTTCAGGTCTCAGTCTGAATGCCTCATCATCACTCAGATAAAAGATCTATGAGTCATTCACCTAATAGTTTGCAGCTGAGCAGATGAGAAAGCCTGGAAAGAAATGAGCTCTGTGTCAGACTGATATAGGAATCCCTGAGAGACAAGCCCTGTGACAGCCTACAGCTGATATTGGAAGAAGCTGGGACCACGGGGCCTTAAGAGGAAGAAGGAAGAGACCAGGCAGAGATTGCCACCGTCTGGCTTCAACACATGACAACTGACTCTGGTGAGAAAGCAGCCCTGAATTGGACTACCCCAAATAAATACCCTTTATAAAAGCCAACAGATTTTTATCAGCACCCCTTTGGCAGACTAATACAGGGGGCATAAGAGGGTATGGGATTTTTCCTTTTGGAGTTATGAAAACGTTCTAATATTGACTAAGGTGATGACAGCACAACTCTGTGATGAAAATGAGAGTCAATGAGTATACACTTTGAATGGATTTTACAAAGCATGGAACTATATAACACAGGCAATTCAATGGTGGATTATGGACTGCAGTTAACAGAACAAATATGAGAATGATCTCTCATGAACAATAAGAAATATATAATACTAATATAGGGTGTTAATAATCTGGTGGGTTGGGGGAAAATACACCAAATGTAAGATATGAGCTATAGTTAGTAGTAATATTTTGACGATTCTCTTTCATAGTTTGTAACAAATGTTTCACAGAAATGCAAGGGGTTGATAGTAGGGTGATGTATGAGAGCCCTGCATGAAGATATGCTTGCTTGTTTTATAAATTCAAAAATTTTACTATACACTTAGCTGTTTATGTATATTCATGTATGAATGATAAACTTCAATTTTAAAAAAACCTTCCAGTATTCAGAAAAAAAATTTTTTTTGGTTTTGTAAATTTTCTTTTTTAAAAAAATTTCATTTATTTCTGCTCTGATCTTTGTTATTTCTTTCCTTCTGCTTGCTTTGGGAAAAGTTTTTTGTTGTTTCTGTAGTTCATCCAGCTGTGTAGTTAGGTCATTGATTTTAGGTCTTTCTTCTTTTTTTAATAGTAAACACTGAAGATTATAAATTTCCCTATGAGCACTGCCTTCAGTGCATTTCATAGGTTCTGATATGTTGTGTTCTCATTTTCATTCATTTCAAGATATTTATTGATTTCTCTCACAATCCCTTCTTGGACACACTGATTATTTGTGTATTGTTTAATCTCCATATATGTGTGAATTTTCCCTTTTTCTACCTGTTGTTGATTTCCAACTTTATTCCATTATGATCAGAGAAAGTGCTTTGTATAATTTTGATCTTGCTGAATTTATTGAGATCTGTTTTGTGACTGAATATATGGTCTATCCTGGAGAAAGATCTATGACCACTTAAGAAGAATATATATCCTGCTCTTTGAGGTGCAATGTTCTGTATATGTCTATTAGGGTTAGTCCATGTATCTTATTATTCAAGCTCTCTGTTTATTTATTGTTCCTCAGCCCAGATGTTCTATCCAATGCTAAGAATGGTGTATTGAAGTTTTCCATCTCTTATTGTAGAGACATCTATTTCTCAATTCAGTTTGACAATATTTGTCTTGTGTAATATGGGGCATCCTGTTTAGGTGCTGTATTAGTCAGTGAAAGGTGTGCTAATGTGAAATACCAAAAATGGGTTGGTCTTTATAAAGGGTATTTATTTGGGGTAGAATTCCACAGATACCAGGCCATAAAGTGTTAAGTTTCTTCTCTCACCACAGTCCATTGTGATATGTTAGAGCAAGACAGCTGCCAGCATTTGCCAGGGTTCAGGCTTCTGGGGTTCCTCTCTTCCCGGGGCTGCATTTCTCTCCGAGCTTAGCTCCTGTTTCCTCCACAAGATCAGCTGTAGATAATCAGGTGAACGGCTTCCTTCTCTTCTCCTGGGGCCTTCTTTCCAACATCAAAACTGCTTCTCCAAAGACTGCTATTCAAAACCTGCTCCACCTGTCCTTTGCTTTGCCTTTATATTCAATTCCCCACCCACCAAGGGGTGGGGCTCAAGACCCTACTGATGTGGCCAGTCAACACCCTAATCATAACTTAATCATGCCCAGATTAACAGATCAGTTTACAAGCATGATCCAATTATATTTTTGGAATTCATAATTACATCAAACTGCCCAACTGTAACAGGTGCATATACATTTCTTATTTTATCTTCCTGGTGAATTTCTTCTTTTATTAATATGTAATGTTCTTCTTTGTCTCTAATAACAGTTTTACTTTTAAAGTTTATTTCATCTGATATAAATATAGTTACTCCAGCTTTTTTGTTACTGCATATGTGGAATATCTTTTCCAGCCTTTCACTTTCAATGTATTGGTATCCTTGGGTCTAAGGTGAGTCTCTTGTAGATAGCATATAGATGGCTCATATTTTCTTATCCATTCCATGAGTCTGTGTCTTTGGATTGGGGAGTTTAATACATTAACTTGCAATGCTATTACTGTAAGGCAGTTCTTAATTTATCCATTTTGACCGTTGGGTTTTATCTGTCATATCTTATTTTCACCCTTTTTTTACACCTTTAGTTACATTTACTGATATAATCTTCATTTATAGACTCTCTTCCAAGTCTGTCTCTCCTGTATTTTCTTTTCAAGCTGTAGTACTCCCTTTAGTGTTTCCTGTAAAACTGGTGTCTTGGTTACAAAGTCTTTCAGTTTCTGTTTATTTCTTAATACTCTAAACTTGCTCTCATTTTTGAATGTCAGTCTTGTTGGATATGTGATGCTTTGCTGAAAGTTTTCCTCTTGCAGTATTTTAAATATATCATAGCACTGCCATCTTGCCTCCATAGTTTCTGATGAGAAATCAGCACTTAATCTTATTAAGCATCCCTTGTATATGATGCATTGCTTTTCTTTTGCTCTTCTCAGAATTCTCTTTTGTCTTTCTGATTAGTATCTGTCTCAGATTCGGTATATTCAGATTTATTCAGATGGGAGCACATTGTTCTTCTTGGACACAGATATCTATGTCTTTTCCATAAGGTTAGGAAATTTTCTACCATTATTTCTTCAAATATTCCTTCTGCCCCTTTTGCCTTCTCTTCTTCTTCTGGGACACCCCTAACATGTATGCTTGCATGTCTCTTGTCATCATTTAGTTCCCTGAGACCATGTTCAGTCTTTTCATTCTTTCTTTATCTGCTCTTTTGTATGTTTGCTTTTGGAGGTCATGTCTTCAAGCTCACTGATCCTTTCTTCTGCCTCCTCAAATCTGCTGTTATATGCCTTCAGTTGATATATTTTTTGGGGTATCAGGGCAGGGATTGAACCTGGGACATCATATTGGGCATCCAGCACTCTACCACTGAGTCACATTGGCTCCCCTGAGTTGGTCTCTTTGCTTGTTTGTTTTGTTTTTAGGGGGCACTAAGACTTCCCATTTGGGAAGCATGTGCTCAACCATTTGAGCCACATCCACTATCCTCCAGTGTATTTTTACTTTTATTTATTGTGCCTTTCATTCCACTAAGATCTGTTATTTTCTATGTATGCTTTAAATTTCTTCTTTGTGCTCAGCCAGTGTCTTCTTAATATCCTTAATCTCTTAAGGCATCTCATTGGATTTATTAAGGAAATTTGTTTGAACATCTATGATTAGTTGTTTCAACTCATTTCAGTCATCTTTAAGCTTATATTGTTTCTTTGACTAGGCCTTATCTTCCTGTTTCTTGGTATGGATTGTAATTTTTTTGTTGGTGTTTTGGTTTCTCACTTACTAATGTATTTTTTCTGGGTGCAGTTTCTCCCTTTAGTTTAGAGCTTTCTTGCCATTTCTGCCTTGTTGTTTGTGTAGTAAGAACCATAACCTGTGGAGACTGAAGCTGCCCTCAATGCCCCAGGAACTGATGAAGCGTCTCCCACCCTTCTTCCAAGGGGAAATACTACATATTTCCTCACACCTCCAACTAAGCAGGAATTACTTTGTATCCTATTGTCTGCTGCAAAATTATATTCAAAACTGAAAACCAACAAGGAGGCAGATAAA
>JAQZBX010020824.1:12103-32828 GCA_029593785.1 Cabassous unicinctus | reverse complement strand
AAAAAAAAAAAGATAAAGCAGAGAACAATCCAGAAGTTGAAAGAACCAGTCCTAGATGGGTACTGATCCAACAACAAAAAAAGCTCACCAGACTCGCCAAACATTACAGGCGCTGCACTTGCCAGTACGTTGATTAAGAATCACTGAGAACTCCACCTCATCTCCAGCCTGTAGCTCAATGCCATCCTGAACTTCTTTCACATGGAAAAAGAGCTTCTTGCTATCTCCTACTTCATAGTTAATGAAGCCAAACTGAAATAAAAAGAGAGTAGCTAAAAGGAGGACAAACCGGGGGACGGGGGTGGAGGGAGGGACAGGACACATTCTGAACGAAACAATGCCTGACTAACTAGAAGAGAATTTTTAAAACACAGTAATAATTCTGATGCTCCAGTGATACAACTAACAGCATATGGTCTGCAAAACTTGTCGGCTAAGAAATGTATCTTTGAAATCACAGCCACTCACTAAGATCATAAAGCTTTACAGAAACAAAGACAGCCTTGTTCGTTTATCTATATATTACAAATTAAGTTTTTAAATTAAGCAAAATTAACAGAGAGCTATTGCTTGAACATATTTATCATATTATATATAATATATTTTATAAATGTATTATAAAAGTCATACAAAATGATGTTATATTCATTGTACATTGATGCTGGAAAATGCCCTCTGAAGACTCACAGGGAAACTTCCCTCAGGTACTAGGTACCAGGAATAGTTTTATTTGCCTAAGCTTATTTTATAAACACTTATAATCGTGGTTTATTTCTTCATGTGGTCTGCAAAAGCAGCTTTCAGCTAAAGTTACAAAAACCTTACAGTCTTTCTATTCTAGTATCTTATTACAAATTTATTTTCCCCATTATGTAATATTAGTTAGCTCTTCTTGGCAAAAAAAAGAAATCCTTTAACTCACAAGATGGATGAAATTCAGACCCAGAGATACTGCCACTTACCTGATCTTTCACACACTCCACTGTGGCCCTACGCAGGGGTGTGATGTTGTAGGCCATAGTCTGTGCATTTTGGCCCAGGACACACAACTGAAACTTGACACTCTCCCCTTTCTGCAGGCAATCCCCTTTGTTGGCCATCCCAACTATGCCAAATGGATAGACCTCACCTTTCATTTCCCCTGTAAGGAGAAACCAGTAGAAAGTCTAAAAGCTGCTGATAGCAACTGTATTTATAAACACAGCAGGACTAAAAATGAATTCTGTTCCTTGAAAATTTTTTTAATCCTATGAACTACTTTTAAGCTGAAATGAAAACCTTAAAAGCTAAGTAGAGAACTATGAGAATAAGAACTTAATAGCTCATTAGTATCTCACTAGTTACTGAACAGCTTTAAACTGCATTTATAAATTTTAAAGATAACACTATCACTCACAATCCCATCACCCAAGAAAATTGGGACTTTTAAGCATTATGGGCTGCTAGTATTATGCACTGCATTATCTTCACAATGTGAATCAAGTAGCCATACATAACTGGGAAATAAACTAGCCAGGCATAGGCAGAGACAATGTAGATAAAATGTCTTTGTTCTGATTGTGCCTACTTCAAACTAATGAATACCCATACCCTAGATGAGGGATGACAAACTTTTTCTCAGTTACAACAAATCAACTTTGCTGTTGTAGTGAGAAAAAGCAAAGGAAATATGTAAACGAAGGGTCATGGCTGTATTCCAAGAAAATTTTATTTATAAAAAAAAGAGAAAAAAGGGGCAAAAAAAAAAGGGCCACCATTATTTGCCAAGTCCTCCTCTAGAAGTAAAGTTGGCAGCAGGTCAGTGCTGGCTAAGTCTAAAATCTAGGCCAAAGAGTTCAGCTTCTTATTAAATCAGCATCCAGGGGAATTCAATGACTCAAATGTGGGGGGGGAAAGAAAAAGAGGCTGAAGTGGAAAGATTCTGGAATGAAAATGCTTTTAACCATCCTGATGATCATAGGGTTAAGATTTTTATTTTTAAACCACAGGAGCCAAGTTATGCAGAAGAGTGATTTAGAGACTGCTTGTCTGACCTAATTGTGCAATAATAACTATCATTTATTAAGCACTTATACTGATTCATATATGATCTTTACAGAACATTCTTAGGCTTCAGACTTAAAGATGAAGAAACTGAGCTAGGAGAGATTTAAGTTATTTGTCCAAGGTTACACATCAAGGAGGTGAAAGAGCTGGTGTTCAGACGTAGGTCTGCCCAACTCCAAAGCCAACAGTCTTATACGGAGATGGAATTGTGTTCCTAAATAAAAGGCCTACTCTTGCCAACAAGTGGAAAAACGTGGTTTGTCCAGGCCTAGAAAACTCTAGGCTTAGAATCTACTGACAAGTTTGCTATTCCACAAAATTCTCTGGATTATATCCTACAGCCAATATTGAAGAGTAAGAGGTTTGGAGGGGTAAGGGTGCAAAGAGTGTAAAATAGTCATGTCAGGGAACAGCTGTAGGTCAAGGTTCGATCCTCGGTACCACCTAAAAACAAACAAACGGAAAAAACCAACTCTCACTGGGGAACATACGTAGCGTGTTTAGTGACTGCTTCCCATATGTGAGGTCCTGGGTTCAATCCCTGGTACCTCCTAAAAAAAAAAGTCATGTCAGAAGAGGAGGAAGGGCAGTTTTATATTACTTCATTAGTTAAAAGTTAGTAGACTACTTCCCTGGCCCTTTTAAGGATGTGGTGTCATTACGGAATTGGTTTAAAGACTGATTTGCTTTAAAATCCATTTATATTTGGAGATGGAAAACAGTGGTTCTATGCAAAGCAGAAATTCCAAAGAATACCATGTGGTAAAAGAACAAATTTATCAACATTCATTTCTTTATCCCAAGTAACTTTACTATGACCTTATGGTTCCTATATGACACAAGAATTTATTTTCCTTGTGAGCCAAGCCATCATCTTTAGTTGGAATTTCAAACCCTCTCATCTACCCCACCATTATGGTAATTCTGTTACCCAAATCATCTAGTGTTCCCTCCTACGACTTCTATTGCAAAGTTGTTGTATGCAAGGAAACCACTCAAAATTGGTCTCTCTGGTGTTGGTTGTTGGGGGGAAAGGATTGGCACCTCAGGGAGATGGAGGGAAAAAAAAAAACAAAAACCAGAAAATTGAAAAATATAAGGGACCACAGCCTGAATACAAGTAGGATCCCAATGGAACCCTAGCTATTAAGAAATAGCTTTTATAGGAAGAATATTTGTATAACTGAATGATATTAGTAAAAACTGCTAATACTGGTATAAATAACTAGTGAATAACAGGAATATTATAAAAAGTCACTTGTTTTCCTTAATTCAGTATTTTAGGAACCTGAAAACAATTGCAACAAACATTGTATTTTAAAACCTTGAAAGCGTTCATCTGAAGGTATGGAAAATTTGAAACAATATGATAGGGATGGTCTTACCCTCTTCCACGATCTCAATCATTCCTTGGTACTCAGTTTGTGTTGGATCAACACTCCTCAGGGGGCGAATGACTTTACCAGAGTAGATAGTGGGATCAGCTTCCTCAGTAATGCCATTCACTGGAAAACAAAAGCATGTATACCTCTCACTGAAAAATTTAAACTCTAGTCCTGCCCTGATCAGGAGATGGTGTGAGATTCTACATGGCATGGTACCCTGACAGAAGCTTTGAACAACCAGCCAACTGGCAGAAACATCTTTCTCAAAAGCTCCAGAAAACAGTTAAAGGACTTTGGTAACAGGGTGAACGCCAAATCAAGAAAAAGTCTAATTAATAGTGGTTGGCTCTCATGGCACCCTAGCTGGCCCCTTTCCCAACCCTCACCAGCTTGGTGCAGAGCCGATTCTCATTCCCAGTGCTGATCCCTGGTCCCGGTTCCAGAAAGATAAGAGTAAGCCTACTGTACATACTGGGAGCATGAATATCTGGCCCAATCTGTCTGGAAGTAGCCTGAGGGACTTGCGGTACCAAAATTTGCCCTGCATGTAGAAGGCAGTACACACAGCTTCTCTATAGAATGCTGAGAGAGATTAGTCTAGTGGCTGCTTGGGGCAAGGGATTGCTGGCTGTAGGACATAAAATGCAGTACCTGGGACCATGAGTAAAATGTCTCCCAAGAGGGACATGGGGACATATTAATGGTGTGCGGGAATTCCTAGGGCTACATGCACTGCCCCAGACAAGATCCATGAGCAGAAAAGATCAGGATGGCCCATATGCATGGGCCTCAAGCTACTCTCTCAACTCATTGTATGGGGAGCAGATGCAGCTCAGTGGTTAAGCACCTGCTTTCCACGTAGGAGGTCCCGGGTTCAATCCTCCGGGGACCTTAAAATAAACAAAAACAAAAACAAAACCCAAAACCTTGTTGTATGGATAAGCTCTTAAGGGATCACTGGCACAGGTTAATCTGCAAAGACCAGATGAGAACTGCGTTTTTTTTCCTTCTTTTTTGTTAGCTCCTGGCTTTCAAGGAAACCTGTCATAATATTAGCTGGATACAAGCTTAAGGAACAGATGGCTCAGAATCCAAACTCTGGTGACAAAATATTAAAATACCGAAATGTCCAGGTTTCAAAAAAATATTACAAAACATACAAAGAAAAAGAAGTGATGGCCCAGAAAAAAGAAGAGATTAAAGAATTAGAAACTATGAATAAGGAGGATCAGATATATATGCTCAAAGGGCTAAAGGAAAACATGGACAAAGATCTTAAGAAAATCAGGAAAACAACAGGTGAACAAAGAGAGAATATCAATAGAAAGATGGAAATTACGAAAAGAAACGAAACAGAGCTGAAGACCTACAGAAACAGAAATTACAAATCTCTGGAGGGGTTCAACAGCAGATTGGAGCTGGAAGAAGAATCAGTGGACTTCAAGATAAGACAATTGAAATCATACAGTTGGAGGAGTAGAAAGAGGAAAAATGAAAAGTGAACCGAGTCTGGGGAACCTGTGGGGCACCATCAAGTGTACTAAATGTGGGTGTCCCAGAGGGAGGAAAATGAGAGACAAAGGTAGAGAGAATATTCAAAGAAACAATGGATGAAAATTTCCCAAAATTTAATAAAAGACATGAATATTCACTTCCAAGATGCTCAACAAACTCCAACCAGGAAAAACCCAAATAGGCCCATGCTGAGGCATATTATAATCAAACAGTTGAATGCTGAAGATAGAGAATTCTGAAAGCCTCAAGAGACAAGCAACATGGCATGTAAAAGGGAGCCTCAATATGATGTGCCAATTTCTCATTGGAAACCATGGAGGGAAGAAGGCAGTGGGAAGATGTATTTAAAGCGCTAAAAACAGAAAAAATTGCTAATCAAGAATTCTAAATCCGGCAAAACTGTCTTTCAAATATGAGGGAGAAACAGTCCCAGATAAAAGCTGAGAGTTGGTCAACACTAAACTAATGCTATAGGAGATGCTAAAGAGTTCTGCAGGTTGAAAGGAAGGGACAGAAGATGGAAGCCACATGAAAAAACAAGGGTCTCTGGTGAGGGTAACGACATGGGTAAATATAAAGGCCAGTACTATTTTAGTTTTGGTTTATAACTCCACTTTTTACTTCCTACAGAATGTAAAAGACCAATGTATAAAATGTAAGGAGAAATCATTAAGTTTGGACTCAATGCATAAACATGTAATTTGTGACAAGAACAAAGGGGGGGAAAGATGGGGGTAAATATAGTTTGTATATACAACTGAAGTTAAGTTGGTCTCTAAGCAAAGGAGAGTTACAGATTTAGGGTATTCAATTTAAGCCCCACCGTTAACTACAAAGGAAATATCAGAGAACATGTAAACTCATGGAAACAAACTAGATTACAGTTTGCCAAGGGCAGTGGGAATGGGGAGTTAATGCATAATGGGTATAGGGTTTCTGTTTGGGGAGATGGTTAATAAGTTTTAACAATTAAAGGTGGTGAGGGTTCCTCAACAGTGTATATGAGTAATCCCACTGAATACTTGGGAGTAGTTAAAATTGAAAAGATGTTATATATATATGTTTCCACAATTAACAAAAAGAATATGCAATTAAAGAAACAATGACAATGCAAGGCAATACATGATCCTGGAGGGAATCTAATAATAGAGGAGAAATGTGCAAAAGGACATTTCAGGAACATGAAAAAAAATGGAATATAGACTAAGCTTTATATCAATGTCAAAATTCCTAAACTTGTTAAGTGCATTTGAGATGGTTACATAAATACCCTTGTTCTTAGAAAATATACAAGGCAGTATATTAAGTGTTGAAGGAACATGATGTATAAAACTACACAAGTGACAGACAAGACAGATGGAGAGAGGTACTGATAGACTGATGTACAGATATATAGAATGATATGGCAAATGTGGCAAAATGTTAAAATTGGTGGATGTGGGTATTTGGGAAGCTAAGGACATATTGGAAATCTCAGTATGTGGTTTGTATTAATTTTTCAGCTGTCCTGAATTTCAAAATAAAAAGTTAAAAAAATTTCTACTCCACAGGGAAAAAAGTGAGCAAATATCTATACATAAGCACATTATGTTAGAGACCGTATTTATATACATGAAATAAAGTTAAAAAAGAAAACTAAACTAAACCTTATATATATAAAAGCACATATATTAAAAGAGTTGGCTGAGTTGACTTTTATTCTTGAAATGGGGCAGGGAACTTGAAGCCAAGTTCTAGTCCTAGTACAGTCACTTGAACTTGAATACTTCTAAACGATCATAAAAATGCATAATTTCATTAAATAAAGAAACTTATTTATTTAAGGAATTAATAAATATTCATGTTTAAAACAGGTCCTGCTCTCCTACATTTTCTCAGTAACCAGGTATCATGTTCTAAGCAAGGCCTTCTCTGGTCTCTAAAATAGCAATTTTTAATGCTTATCTCCCTTTTCTGATTTATCTTATCAAACAGTATGCATTACCATCTTTCTAAGTAAGTATAGTACATACAATATTTTACCCTGTTTGCCCGTATTCCATAGAAGTAAATGCAATGAAAGCAGGGATTTGTCTATTTTGTTCATTGCTATATCCCCAGTGTTAGAGCACAGCATGCTCTAAGAATTTTACTGAATTGAAATGAATAGTCTCAACTGTGATTTCTCCAGGTCTCGCCTATAGCAATTTTATTTGCGGGTGTTTGGAATGAAAGTCCAAAGTTGCAGCTCTTTCAAAAGTTGGAGGGGAACAGATGTAGCTCAAGTGGTTGAGCGCCTGGTTCAATCCCAGTACCTCCTAAAAACAAAACAAATGAAAAACAAAACGAAACAAAAAAAACCCCACAATAACTCTCACCAGGGAGCAGATGTAGCTCAGTGGTTGAGCAACTGCTTCCCATGTATGAATGTGGTCTTGGGTTCAATCCCTGGTACCTCCTAAAAAAAGGTGGAAATCATAAACAATGATTCCCATAATTTCCCATTATTTTTCATATCTAGACTTATCCTGGCTCCAAAACAATCTTCCAGAGCAACAAGTTCCTCTCTTTCCCCAACCCCATGGAGATTTGTATCTTGGGGTTGTTTCTTTTCTTTTTGTTAAAAAGACACTAAATTGAAAATAAGCTTAAAGCAAATGATCTAAAGTTATTAGAAACAGTGGTTCTCAAACTTCAGAATACATCAACAGGATCACCTGAAGGACTTGTTAAAACAGGCTGCCCAGCCCCAGTGATTAAATAGGTGTGGGATGGGGCCTGAAAACTTGCATTTTTTAACAAGCTGCCAGGTGATGCTGCTGCTCTGGGGATCATACCTAGAGAAATACTGATCTACAACAACTGGGTCTTCTCTTCCTCTCCTACTCTATCCCTTACCTTCTATTCAAAACATAGGTTGAAGTAGAAACCACAATTCATTACCTGAGTGTGTTTTGTTCACTTTTTCTGCACTGACTTTGTTGCCTTTGCCTTTGGACAAGCTGTACTCCACCATGTCCCCCAGTTCAAGGCTATCGACATCACCTGAAAACTCACTGGGGGGAGTGGAGAGAGGAAATGGCATTTTGATTAAGCCACAAACAGTAGCAAGTAGCATTTCTTATATAACAACATTCATGGGATGCTTACTCATGGTGGACAATAGTTTTATGCACTTTATAAGTAGTACTCATTTAACCCTCAAAAACACTCCATTATCCCCAGCTTCAAGAGAATGAAACTGTACCAGGAGGTTAATTCATTTTAATGCAAGTTACATAGGTAGTGACAGAGCCTGGAGTCAGTCGGGTTCCATAACCCATGCTGTTCACCACCATATACCAAACGCAAAACTCTGGTGCCAAGGTGTCAATATAAAAAATCAATAAGATTTTTTCACTGAAGCACAAAGGTTCCTATCCAATGTTCAAAATAGGCACAAGTCTTTATCTTCTAGCCACTTATTCTCCATATAGATGTAAATGATTAACTTCAATTCATATCTTGCCATAATTTTACCAACATCAACTTAAGAATTCAAAAAATACAAAATGTTTTTCTTTTTCATTCCAAAACAAAAAAATTGGATGGTTACGAGTTCTGAGAAGGCATTCCTCACCTGTAATGGAAAAAGATTTCCTTATCATGATTGGCCGTTTCAATAAATCCAAAATTATCCTTCAGAGTTGCCACATAACCCAAGAGCCTCTTGGAGTTGGAATTACGACCTAAAAGTCGCACACAAGTTGCAATCTGCTGCCCAGGCCTCTGTTTGTCACTAATACTAAATTCAACCTGTGAAAACAAGGGTGCTCATTAATACTGTGTCATTTCCATGCCAAGTGTCTTACTTCTGAAAAGGAGACCCACAATTCCCCAGACCATGATTTCCACTCCAAATTTCCTTTGTAATTACTTTGATGGAATAGATTTTCACCCCAAACTAACAATCCTACTTTTCATTCCATTTTCACAAAGAATCAGTTTTGTCCTTAGGTGTGTACTCCTTGTATATTCTTAATTCTTCTAAAGGAGTACTATCAGAAACCAGACTTACTAAGTATGAGAAAAATGAAAACAAAACAACATGATATCTTTGGCAAGAGTATTTCAGTAACTCTTATCTTTCATACCAATATTATCAATTTTATTTAATGTAATGAGTTTAAGCATCTCATCTGTTTAAAAAAAAAAAAAAAACATGTTCTAACAGAATAATTTTTAAATATAAAGATATTTATATATATTTAACAACTTTAAGCACAAAAAATACTTCAGAAAACTTGATAAAATTAAAGAAACTATCCTGCAGGAATTATGATTAAGATGACAACCTTTGAGCCTCCCTTTCTCAAGAAGTAGAATTATCTTGCCTTATCTCCTATTTGAGGAGGAGATCCTTCCACATCCTTGGCTTGAAAAGCAATAGTCAGTTTTACCCCACAGTCATCATAAGCAATAATGCCATCCTCAGCCTCCTAAAAAAAGACAGAATGCAATAAAAATCTCAAGAACAAAAATGCAATTACAGTTCTTACAGACCCCTGAGTCAAAGAATTGCCATAGCTGTAGAAATTTTTATTCTAGGGCTCTGTAACAATAAAATACATTTTTCCATATGAATAGAAACTAATCTTACCTTAACACAGAACTGGCTCAATCTGCATTAATTGGGTCTTTTAGCTTTAAAAGCCTAATTTATGCTGTTGAGAAGGGAAAGCCTATTGAAAATTTATAACACGTCCATTCTCTACTCCTTACAGCCCATCAAAAATCAAACTGGATATGCATCTCCACATAGGTGGAAATTCTGTAGGGGAGGAAGCTTTTGTATGCCCTATTTTGAATCTCATATAGTACCTTGAATAGTACATGATGTCAATCAAATATTTACCAATGCATGGGGATGTAAATAGGTATAGGATCTAGCATCATTCTGAGCACTTAATATTTGAGTAGGTGATTAAGTTATGATATATCAAGCTTTTCACTATAACATTTAAATCACTACCTCATACCCAAAAAAAAACATTAGCTAATTAAAAGCCTAAAAAATTTGTTATTGCATATAAATTCATATAGCAATGACACTATACAGCTACTACATAACTTCTATGTTCTTTTGTTATTTCAACTATCATTTCTGTGATGGTTATGCCCAAATCCTTAATCCTGCTTTGACTTCTTTCCTAGGCTCCAGACCTCATTACCAACTGTTAGATATTTAGAACCAATTCATTTCTACCCTTCTATCATTCATACCCTACCTTCTATGAATGTTATGGTATCTATCTCCACAGTTACTCTTATCCTCATTTTACAAATGAGGAAAGTCTCAGAGATTAAATAACTTGATGAAGGTCACATAGCCAATATAAAATAATCCCAAGAATTTGAGTTTGGGTTATTGAAGAACTTTAATTTCAGTGAATTCCAGTCTGACTCCACTGTTATCAACTTTTTTGCAAGTCAACCAAACTAAAAATTCAACATTCATTTTTGCTCTCAATCCTTTCCACCCACCACCCTCAATGTCTAAGTCAAAATATGAGAGCATACTATACTATATACACCGAATATATCAGAGACAAGACAGTCCCTGTCCTCAAAAAGCTAGTCTAGTAAGAAAGAAAGATTCAAAAAAGTAAGTGTAATAACACTGTAATTATTGTTTGATTAAAAAATTTTTTATATGTATCCAGTACATTTAATTGAGAAATGTATATACTTATTCATCTGTGCTTACAAACAACAACACTGTAATAAGCACAATGACAGAAGAATGTACTAAGATACAGTGTTGACTTAAGAAGAAAATTACAGACAATAGAAGGGAAGGAAAAGTCGCACACAAAGACTGTATTGATCAAGTCAGTTCTGCCAGAAACATTTGAGAAGCAGGGCATTCTAAGAGCTAAAAGCCATTAAAAGCCCTGTTGAACTTTATTTTTATTATTGTTGTTAACGGTACCACCTGCCACTTATTAAATTCCTACTATGGCCTAGGCACTGTTAGGGCTTTTAAAATGCAATTCCATACAACTAAGCAAAATGGGACAATAATTTTTTAAGTTTAAAAACTGAAGCTCAAAGATGAAATCATTTTCCCAACCTACAAAATTAAGTGGTAAGCTCTAACAGGCTCCTAAGTAATTTTTAAAATTACATTACTTTCCAGTATCTCTCTCATGTACCTCCTCTTTATATCCATTATCTCTACCTCCAGTTCAAGGACTACCCAAACTATTAAGTAATTTCCTATCAAGCCTCTCTAGCTTTTGTCTTTATCCTTCCTATATCACTGCCATGATCTTCCACCTAACCACTTTCCAACACAAACTGTTTCCTCTGCTTACAGTACAAGGTCTAAATTCTTTAGGGTAGCAATCAATACTCACCCAATCTAGCCTGTACCCTGATTTTCTCTCCCACCGAAAGAAACCCCATGTTCCTGGCAAATTACTACTTGCTTTCTAAAGAAACCTCAATTTTTCTTATATGTACTTCTCCGTGAAGAATGTTCTCTCTTCACTTATCTCTACCCATTAAATGTCAGTGCTTTAGTGAAACCATCCCAGATTCTGCCCATTAGAATTAGTTTTCACCAGAGCATTCTCACTGACCCTTAGTTGCAACATTTTATTTTCTTTATGAATTTATTTCTATACAACTCTCTACTTCTCAATTTATTTACTTGAGAGAAGTCATCTTAGACATCTTTTTACTTCCTATCCAATGGTTGTTAAAATGCCAAGTTAAACATGTAAACAATTCACTCAATTATGAAAGTTTCAAACTACTTAGAAGACAAGAACGAGTGGAACTCAACTGGGGGTGATCCTGCCCTGCAAAGGACATTTGGCATTGTCTGGAGACATTTCTGGTTGTTGCAATGAGTAGTGGAAAGGAGATATATTCTGACATCCAGTGAGTGCAGGCCAAGAATGCTGCTAAACTATGTAGATAGGAAAGCCCTTACAACAAAGAATTATTATCAGCCCAAAATGTCAATAAGGATGAGTTTAGGAAACCTTGCTTTAGATTAAGTTCACTGTTAAAACAGGGAACTCTGAAAGAGAAAATACTGCATTATTATGTGGACAGGTGTAGCCTTTAGGCAGAGCAAGAATAAAGAGGCACATAAACTTACCTTCTCTTTACCTTTATTTGGGCTAGTGGTTTTGGGATTGGAAAAAGTGGCTTCTTTTTCTACAGTGCCCAGAAAACGATGATCTGAATGGGAATGGAATGAAACCGTGCCCTTGGGAAGTTTTTTAATCCTAATAGCATGATTTCTTTGGGCAGAAAGCATATCCTACAAATGATAAACAAAATCAATATTAAACTGAAAAATCAAGCCTCAGGGGAATAAAAACACATACTTTTCTCAAAAACTACTCACAGGAACCACAGTAAACTCTACTTCATCTGCAATATGGAGCTGGTTCCCATCAAGAATTTCACTGAAGTGGAAGAACATACGGGCATCACGATCCACACACTTGATGAAACCAAAACCATCTCTCATGGCAGCAATCACACCCTGAAACCAAATAATATTTTCACTGGCTGTGAAGCTTATCAAGTAAGACAATGTTCAAGTTTGGAAGAATTGAACTCAATTATTACAAATTTTCTTTCTTAATGCCTCAAACATTGTATGCACATTTTGCTTTTTTCCCCCCACTTAAATATAAACTCATTGCTTTCAATAAAGTAATTTAACCCCTAAGCAATTTTCTAAGTCTTCTCAGATGCTACTCCTTGGCAAACGTACCCTAGAGAAAGTTAGCACATCTGAATGTAAACACATGCACATAATGCATTTCACCTAATTCTCAATTTTGAGAACTTGGCATTACTCCTGTTTTACAAGATGAGGAAATCAAGGCCCAGACAGAATAAGCAATTTCATTTATTCAGACAGCTAATAAAATGGCAGAACTAGAATTCCAAATCAGGTTGACTGTTAAAGCCCAAGCCTTTTGACACTATAACTTCCAAAAATTTCAAACATCTACAGAACAGCTCAAATATTCACAACAAAAGGCAACTCAACTCTCTAATCTCCACTTCGAATTTTTTTATGAATTTAGGCACAGAAAGGACTTAAAAGATTTTTTAATTTGAAGAATAAATATAGGAAACTGTTTCCACATGTTCTTCTCCCTCCTTACTAAATTATCTGTTCTGAGAGGGTATTGCATCCAGAGCACCTGGCACTTGGTAGGCACTCACGTTTACTGAAACAATGAACGCAAATTATCACCAAACTACCAATGACTTACATACTGCATGTTTTCACATTGCAGACAATTATTCTATATCCAGTTTTGAATATGCCCTAAACAATATTCTGACATTTAATCCTTGCTATGTTTCGATGGTAGCCAAGCTACTCAAGTGGTATTCCATGCTGTAAAGCAAAACAGACCCAGCCTGAGCTTAATGTTTGTTTTTTAAATCACTTTCAGATGTCCAAACTTTTAAAATTAGAAACACATTGCAAAACTGTTAAATAAGGTAAGTTCTCCAAAGGCTAAAGATTTACAAGTTAAATCTTAGACTCAATAAAGACTCAAGACACTTAAAAAATGTCATTGAATGTAGTATCCACTTCCATTGACAGCAATGATACACACTGTAGATATTAAGATCTCAGAACTAAATATAAACTATCTGGGAAAGTTAGTTTACATATAGTTAGTTCATGAAAACTGAATTTGTAAAAAATGTTTGGGAAACAATTTTAGTATATGCTACTCTTGGACATATACCCATTAAAAAGAATGTACAAACTCCTACAGTAAAACAAAAACTTATCTAACTTTAACTTAATGTTTGCCAAACATAAATGGAACAGTTTGGGAAAAATCTACCTTCTACAATAATGACTGTGAATCTCCACAGTCTTTTATTTAAGGGCCTGAGAATTCTGATTCTCAAAAGACCTCAGAAAATCATCCTATCCAAATTTCTAACTCTAAAACTTTTTCACTATGTATGTGTAAGGTAACTGGTAGATAAGAAATCAAACCTGACTGACTAAAATGCCATGTTCTTATACCACTTTACAGGGTATATGTCCAATATGGTCAATGGTCATTAACTATAAGCATTTTCAATTTAGTACTACTGATGAATACAAACATTGCATAATGTCCAACACTTACCATTTCTCTGGCTTCATTAGTGAACTGAAATGTATTTGATAAAACTTCTATGTTGGTTGCTCGTTCCAGTTTGTCACGTCTGTCTGTTGAAATATTAAACCTAACATGGTCACCTTCTAGCAGGGTCACCTTGGATTTTGTATCTTTGTCTCCAAAGGGAAGTTCTTTAGGAATCACAAAGTCAACTTTGATGCGTCCTGGCAACGGGTCACTCTGATGAAAAGAAAAATGATTTTAACTGGAGATTTCTCTTCATTCCTAGGTCAAAGTCAAGAACACACAGCATAACAAATATAATACTAATACAGGGTATTAGTAATTGGGTGGGTTGGGGGAGAAATACACCAAATGTAAGATATGGGCTATAACTAGCAGTAATATTTTGACAATGTGCTTTCATAGTTTGTAAAATGTTTCACAACAATACAAGGAGTTGGGGGTGAGGAAATATATGGGAGCCTTATATGATGATATACGTTTGTTTTTTAAATTCTCAAATCTTACTATATATTCATGTATGAATGATATACTTCAATAAAATGTTTTATACACACACACACACACACACACACACACACACACACACCACACAGCAAACTCATGTTATTTTTAATAGTTCCCTGAAGGGAAAAAAGGTGCTGACAACACAAGTACAATTTAAAAGTTTTGCATTTTGTGGTCACATGACATAATAAAAATCACAACATTCTAATTAAAACCTTGCATTCTCATAACTGAGATTTACTGGGAAGAAAATCATCTTATATATGGTTCACATTTTCTCAGTAATGAGACCATCAGTCTCATCTCCCCAACAAAATAAACAAATTGGGGCAGGGACACACAAATGCACACCAAACCAATCGTATTTTTTTTTTTTTCGAATTTAACCAGCACTTCTATCACCAAGTTAAAAAATATTTATTCATGGATACATTGATCAGTGGTTTTTCATTTAATTTAATTACATACATCAAGAAAGATTTAACTGTACACTATTAAAACTAGTCAGACAGAATACTATTTCAGTATACCATTTACTCCATTACCAATGAGGCAAAAAGAGAGGGAACTCTCCTGAATAAGAGAATTTACCTGGTTTTTACTGGGTACTTTGGGGATCACTTTGGTTACAGTTCCTTCAAAATGTTCAATGCTGATATCTTCAAAAATGACTGTTCCTTGAGGCAATAGTCTGACATCTGTTGCAACTTCTTTACCCTAAATCATAAGGGGGGGGGGAACATGGACATAATTTTAAGTGTTTCCTAAAAGTGTAATCAACTACTGATCTTAAAAGGCCAAAAAGATCAAGTTGGTAAAATATCTTACATTTCTGTCTTTGATTGTGAACTCCACGTCATCTCCAGGCTGTAAGGTTTCTAGGTCACCCTTAAATTCACTATAGTGAAAGAATATCTCTTTTACAACATCACCTCTTTCAATAAAGCCAAACGCCTCCTAAAGAAAACCAAAAAATAAAACAAACAACAAAAAAGGGAACATTAGGAGCCATTTAATGTACATACTTATGATTACAATTTATAATCGAGTCTTTTCATAAAATTATACTGCAATAGAAATGATAAAATTGGTAAGGTCTAACAAACACTATTAATTAAACAGCCCATTTTAAACAATTAACAGCCAAGGAATTTAAGAGATTACTTTTGAGGTTGACCATGAAATATTTTTCAAGGGGAAGGCAAAGAGAAAAAACAAAGGGCTTGGGTTTGAAGTTAAAGACAACGTGGTAAAATAAAAGTCTCACATATTTCAAATAGGATGACACTTACCTTCATGGCACAGACTACTCCCTGACAGCGGGCTTGTTTCTTTTTCAACAGCATAATGTTACGAGCACTAACAGCACCAGTACTAGGAAGGAATGGGAGGGGAGGGTGGAGGGAAGGGAATCAAACGGTTGAAAGAAATTAGTCTAGAGAAACAATAAACGAATTTTCTGGGGCTTCAAAAATCCTGTCACTGTTAAGAGCAAATCCAGGGTTTAGGAAACCTAATACTTTACAAAAGGCTTCATTTCCTAATGACTTTTGCTCAGACACCCCAGCTTTCTATTTGAGCATATATATACATTGATCACTTTTTCTTGGATTGTTGAAAGATTTGTTTTTTACTAACTTATACTTCGGTCTATGATGTTCAACTCTGTTTTTCTATTCCAACAACAACAAAAAAATGATATAAAGCCACAAACTGAGTGCAACCAAAGTTGAGAAATGCTGAAGTTTTAGAAAGGCCATTCATTAAAAAAAATATTTGAGAAGGAATTCTGTACTGTGAACTAAGGTACTGGGCATCCTGTTTTCAATAAACGCTGAATTTATTTCTGGCTAAACAGTTTAAAAAGATAATTGAATAAATGCAGTGACTGTAGAAGAATCTGGTATGCTTTTGAAATACTGATACTGAACTCAGTTGGAGAACTGAAACCAGTTAGAGGTACCATATGTTGCTATACTATCTTCTCCTCTGAGCAGCAGTGTAAATTCAATTTTGTTTCAAAGGCGGAATAAGACTTGTTGCAATAGCAGTGGTGTTTTAAGAGTAGAGCTGTAGACCAAGCAATTATTTCTCCAAATTCTTCATGGACAAATGGTAATCTGATTTTTGTATGTAGAAGTGTGTGTGCTGTACCTGGAATAGTGCTTTTTACTTCAAAAATTTAGCAGACTATCAGGCACTGAAAAATCCTACTTCCCTTTGTAACTTAGTGCAGTGAAAAGGCTTCATAGTCAGACTGGGATTTAAAAGTCTGCTATATAAAAACCTGTATGACCATAGTCAAGTGACTATGAAAATCTATACCTCATTTTACAGATAAGGAAACTGATCAGATAAAGGTGTTCTGAGGATTAGCAACTATAAATAATGTAATACAAGTGTCTGGCACATGTATGAACTTAATAAAGTTAAATAAAGTCCCTTCAATGGTTTGCCCCTCAAACTGAAGCCCTCTCCCATAGTATTCTACCTCAGTTTAAAATTGAAACTTTTAGACAGAATAACACCATTACCCACACCTCAATCTGATTCCTTCTAGCCCTACTAGAGGTAGCTTGCACCTCTCCAACTTCCTATTTTAAAATTTTCCCTCTCTACTTGCATCTCTCCAGTCTCTCCCATTCCAAAATAAAAATAATTCTCCCTTGACTTTCTTAACAACACTTTTCCTTGACTGCATATGTTGATGAATTCCAAAGCTAAATTTCTTGCCCATTACTGGTTTCTAATTCTCAGGGCTGTACATGCAACTAACTGCATACTCGATCTATCCAGATATACCCACAAATACCCCAAACTTAGAATGCCAAATTAAATTCATAATTCTCCCACCCTTAATAATTCATCTGCCAGTTCAGTTAATGATACCATCATCTGCCCAGTAGCCCAAGCCAGAAAAATGGCATTTGGGAAAATTAAGCTTGATTTTATCTTCTCAATGTGACTCAACTTCTCTATCCCACCACCCTTGATCTCATTAGGCCCTTATTTTTCATGTAAACTTTCATATCACTGCCTCTAGCATGAAGTATCCCTACTTTCTAAAAATCTACCATCTCTACCAAGTCTAAGGATCTAAACCAATCATTATTCTCATTCTCGTTTTAAATTCTTCAGATTCCTATGATCATGGGATGAAACTCAAACTTCTATCTTCTTATGATCCAGTTAATTTAATAAACCAAAATTTCCCCCAAAACGCCATGATACTTCCTCTACCCCGACTGTTTTCTTTTTCTTACCTTCCCAGTGATTTCATACTCATCCCTAAAAACGTAACTCAAGCACTGTTGCTTATGTAAAACCATCACTGACCTCTACAACAGCCCCTTGAAATCTCTGACCATGTTTTTCATTATCTTCCTATTTCTGACACCCTACAGTGCCTGTCAGAGAATAGATTCTTATATGCTTAAGATGATGAATAAAAAGTTAAAAAGATTATGTTAACTATCCATATTTAAAAATTAGGTTTTCAAAGCTTCAGATTTTTTCTTAAGAGTAAAATTCAAAAACTAGTTCAGAAAATTAAACAAAAAACACTTACTGTTTATTGTTATCAATTACAAAGTTTATTTTATCTCCAGTTTCCAGCTGAACGTTCCCTTCAACATCTTCGGGAGTATAAGTCAGATAAAATACTTCCTGTGAATTAATAAATTACTATTACTATATTGGCAGGATGTATATTGACTGTATACTGCAATTTACTTAAATATCTCCTATATAGGCATTTTAAGCCAAATTTCTTAAAATTAAATGCTTTATGACAAGTTGTCATATAAACACACACTTCCCCCTCCATGGAGCTGATGACTTCTGCAAGCCCACAAACTGAGCAGCAATCCAACTTCAAAAATCTTACACGCGTGGAAGCATTTGCCCAGAGACTACAGTTACATTTCAAAAAAACCAAAACAAAACAAAATTTTTATATAAGGCATTCCAAATAAAAAAGCTGGAGTTAGTGCTTAAAAAGAACCAGATAAGAGACCTCCCCACCCTCCCAAAAAAAGTGATTAAAAGGAGCATTTTACCTTAATGTTCTAACTAAGGTCACACTTGGGTAAGCTAAGACACTTTGGAAGTCCTATGGATTGTTTTGTTTTTAAAGTTTTTGATTATGCTGCACTCAAAAGTCTTTTAGAAACCAAATTTAAAACTGATTTCAGCAACTGCAGCTCATGTTTTCTATTTTGAATTTTAAAGTACGCTTTATAGATCACATGGTGGATCAGGCAAAGGTTTAAGAAAAATACACAAGTTTACCCCATTACGTTCGTAGCATACACTCCCTGTTGGACTCTGACCCGGGGCAGCTGGAGATTTACTCTCTAAGTTGTGAGGAACAGCGCACACAACCTACCAGTCAAAAAAAAAAAAATTTCCATTGCTAATCATTTCAGGAGCAGCACTGTGCAATATTAACTGAAATTTAATATCCTCTATACTATACATAGGGATGCATTTTAATATGATCCACAGAGGATGTCATGCTGCCAAGTTTCAAACTTACAGTACATAAACTGACTGTAAGCATAGACGACTTAGGGTTGTACATAAAAACCCAAATTGAGTCTTGACCATATTTTTATTTCAGGTCAAGAAATGCCAGTGCTTCTGATATAATTTTAAAATAGTAATCTTTATATACTATAGCTCTCTTGCGTGCAAACTAAGGAGATGGAGGGAAATCTTCCTTTTCTAATGTGAAAAGATATGCAAAAGCAGGGCCCTAAGAAAACACAAAGCATCAAAGCCACTAACTTGTCCATTAATTCGTTCTTCAGGGAGGATTTCTGGTTTTATCTTCACTAGTTTAATAGCAATGGGTTTCCCAGTGCGCCGGTCAGATGATACTTCAAATTCAACATCATCTAAAATAAAGAATATATTATATTTGTTGGACTAATTTTGGCAAAATGATATCTCACTTCCAAACTAAGGGAAGCTAAGGTAAACTTTAAGGTAGCCCTTGAGTTGCTGTAGACCAGTGGTTCTCAAAAGTGGGGTCCCTGGACCAGCAGCATCAGTGGGGTCCCTGGAATCTTAGTTAAAAAGCAAATTCTTGGGTCTCACTCCAGACCTAATCAAAGACAAACTCTGGGGATCAGGTATAGCAATCTTCCTTCCAGGTAATTCTAATATATGCTACTGTTTAAGACTAAGATAGCCTACCATAATCTTAGCTTTTCATGGCATTTCAGGCACTGCAAATGAGGCAACATAACAATCATGATCTTTGGCAAGTTTTTTTTTTTTTTTTTAAACTCTGTACCTCAATTTCCTCATATGTAAAATGAGAATAATTCCTACTACACAGGTTTGCTATGAGGATTAAACAAAACAAAATAATACCATGGTAGCATTTAGAGTATTGAGTATACAGCAAACACTCAGGTTGGCTAGTATTCTGACTCCTCTCTCCAAGATAATTTTAAAAACACACTGAGACCTTGTAGCTTCAGTGTTTTAGTAAGCCAAACACTTACTAAATGATTTCTATGGCATGAGCCAAGGTGAAACAACATTGTCCAAGTGGTGACATTCTAAGTCTGTTTTCTTAAGTACTACCAAAAATAGTACCTAGTAAAATAATCGTAATATTATAAAAGTTTACTATTTTCATTGGCTTAAAATCAAATATATAAGTAAACAGTTATCATGAGGGGAACAATAATTCTTCCAAGCATTTATTGTAAAAATATTCCAAGATATCAATTAGTCCTTCATCGCTCAGAGAGACACCACCATATCAGAAATTGGAATTCTGCTGGCTTATACATACTTTAGTAGTTGGTACAACTGAAAAGCCAAAACTGTAACACTCTCACAAATAAGTTGATAGTCAAGAGAAATTTGTGATTACATTTCTTAAAAGGGAGAACCGATAGATTACCTCCTACTTTTAAGTCCTGCAGGTTGCCATTATACTGTGAACAGTGGAAGAAAAGTCTAGCTTGACGTTCTGAACACTGAATAAATCCATAAGAGGTTAGCAGTTTTTCAATAACCCCAGTTTCACGCAGTGCTGCTGAAGTACCATTGGGGTACCCATTGTGTCCATTGTTGTGGAGAAGGTTTGGATCAAAGCTCATCTGT